>JAFEMH010005967.1:0-141588 GCA_022495995.1 Adenophora triphylla var. japonica
ATCCTCCATCCAAGCGATCCGTGAATCTTGATACAACGACTCGAAGCTATCTCTTCGTGCATCGCAAATGCTCAGTGGGGAGGTTCAAACTTTGTACAATTCTTGAACTCCTCCTTTCACTCCTCGATCATGAGCTATCTCGATCAAGTATCCGATAACTCCAAGGGGCTAAACTGATGCCAATCTCAAGATTGATTCTCGGGCAAATATCTTAGAGATTGGTGACCGCTCAAGGAAGGACCGCAGATGAGGTGAGAAGAATTAATGTCTCTCGAAATCGAAATCCCCGCATCAAATCTCGTAAGGAGATCCTCTTAGAAAGTATAGAAATCTTTAATAGCTTAAGCTAAGTGTGTGCATTGATCTCTGGGACATGGACAATTACCATGTTAATTCTTATGGACATGTTTTTTACCCGAAGTACAATGTTTGCTTTAGTTATAGTAGGTAATGGGTACATCAATCAAATAGGGAGAGATTGTTGGGTATGCATGTTTTTAACCCTCCTATTTGTATTAGATTTGATTGATACCATAACCTCCTGTCTACTTTAAGGACTTTAGGACCACTATGTAATGAAGCTTAGACTTCATTTTTTTAATTAAGTCCATTTTATAGATTAGGTTAATTTTAGGCTTGAAGACCGGCACAAGACTCATTGGAATTGAGAGTTGCGGTTCGAAGTTTCAAACCGCTCCTTCCAAGCCCGCCCTAGCAAAACCGCCCATAGCACTTGCTTGGTGAAATCTTATGTTTGAAAACTACCCTTGAACTACTTCATGTCACGGCCGCCTTATGATGAACCGCACCACCTGCGGTCAACTTCAACCGCACTATGCAACCTCACGTGGAGTCATCAACCGCACTTGTCCAAAACCGCCTATACCTGTAACCGCCCTCCAATGATTGGAGACTTGAAGTGAACCACCTTTTGTCATTATAATCCACATCAGCTAATATCCAATGTCGAAACCACCTTATCTTGTCACGTGATTCAAAGTGAAGGAGAAGATCCGCAACGAGGATCTTGAAAAAGGTGAAAGCAGTGTCCAAACTCTCATTGCTTGCAAATGAGCATTATCGCCTTTATCTCGCAATCTACGCGTACCAAAGGACAAAAGTGGTTGCTATGGACCAATAAGAAAAGCATCAGAAGTACTTGTCCTTCACACAATGTGTCCAACGGCTACATTTTGGATGCTTGGGTATAAATACCCCTAATCTTCACCATTTGAAGATTGCTTGAAAATATTGAGAAATAGCCTTGTGGTTCATCGAAGTTGAAGCTACGCCCCAGTAAATTCTTAGTCCTTTGAATCTTCATCTTCATACTTCAAGAAATATTCCTCCAGCCCAAAAATCAAGCCTTAACACATTCAAGAATCATTGAGCTCTACATCTCCACGAATTTAAAGAGCCTTGATCTTGTTCTCACACACACACCTTCTGTACTTGCACACCTACATTTGTTCTAATCACATGCAGATTAAACACTTGAGATGTTACAGTTATAGTTTCTGGATTTGTTCTTCATAGAAAAGATTTTATTGTACTTTGTAATCTCTCAAATACTGTAATATAAAATCTCTCTTAGAAATCCAAGACTAACCATCTTGGTAGTGGACGTAGATCGTTTATCGATTGAACCACTCCAAATAAGCGTTGTTCTTACTTTCTTACGCATTTATATTTCTTGTGCTTACTAATTATTTATCTTTGTCTACGATTGATCTTTATTTAGTTATCCATTATTTGTGAAATAGTGTTTGGAGTTAACAAAGTCAAAACCACACGTGTTTGTAAAACCGCACTTCCCAAAACCGCATGTCAAAACCGCATTTTACAAACCTAGCCTCTAAAACCGCTTTATACTCTATAATTCCGCATTTGTGCATTTTACACTATCACTTTGGCAGGTCTATTATCAACCGCAAGAGGATTTTGTAAGCAAGAGGTTTAGTTTTTAAAAAGAGGGCGAATTCTTTTTTTTTTTTACTGACTTAATTCACCCCCTCTTAGCCGTATTTTCTCATCCTTCCTTGTTATGCCACCTTTCTCGGGACCAACACTTTAGCGAGATGTGTTTGGAGCAAACCTAATCTGAAAGCAATTCCATATTTTTATAACATGCGGTAAAGATGGATAATCACACACATACATACAATCACACAAATTCAAGTATTTACGTGGTTCACCAACTGTATGACTATATCTACGACAGAGGAATAGTAATGTCCTTATTAATATGGAGAATCACCAATTACTAGCTATTTAATTATGTTGCACGAATTCTTGATCACAAGAATTCTCTGACCGTACGAAACCCTAATTTATATAAACGAGATAAAGGAAGACAAAATTGAACCGATAAGAGCATTTAATCGGTCATCTTCTCTGTCACACCCGCACTTTACACATTATATTAGGTGACTTTTGTTTTTTTAAAGTGTTAAGTCTCGATTTCGTGTGCCGATTTACATTTGGTGAATCAATAATAGTCAACGTCTCGGCGAATACCGATTTACGAACTATTCAAGTTGTTTGATTTTACATCTCGAATTCATTTTCTAAAATGTGTTAATGTTTACCATTTTAATCTTTTAAAATATTATATACAATACTTAGTTTTTTTGTTAATAATAATAAATATAATATTTAATATCTTAACATAAAATTATTATATTCTCAAATCACTAATTTAAAAAATAAAAAACATGTATTACTTTCTCACGTCCCAGAAAATGAATGTTTAATTTTTCATGATTTACTCTTGGTCAGGTTTTTTTTTTTTTTTAAAAAGTTGGTCAATCATTTTGAAACGAAAGAAGTCCATTAGTAATATTAGTAATCGATGTATTTAGAAAAAAAAATTAATATGCAAATGTATACAAGGATAGAATTATAAAAGCTTATACCGAATGCATAACATGTTTAATAATTTGAGCTTGATAATTTCTCAAACACATAATGTGCACTTCACATTGTCACACTACACCAAAACCAGATCACCAAAATCCCCAACTTAGACCTAATGTGTAGAGCAATCAATCATATATATTAATAGAACCCCTCGAACTAAATCTTGTCGGAACCCTATATTTTGGCCGTCGCCGGAACCGTAACTCTTGCACTTGACGAAAACATAAATTAACTCTATTCACTTGCAGATCTGGGACAAAGAGGCTCTAAATAAACTCCCTTAGGAGCAGATCAAGGATGCAAGCTCTAAGATGGAGGAAGAGGGAGGAGAGAGATAGAGTGACCGTCAAACTTCCGGCGATAAAGAGAAGAGGTAAAGGGTGACCATAGGAGGTGCAGGGAGGAGGAGAAAGTGATCGTCTTCAAAGAGGCAGGAGGAGGAGATAGATCAATCGGCCATGGCTTGAGTGAGTCGAGAGAGGAAGAACGGCAGGAGAGGAAAACGTATAGAGAGAGAGAGAGGAGAGAGAGAAAGGAGAGTGTACAAATGAGAGGGGTATGGGTGGAAATAATGAAATATGGTATGGGTAATTTTGTCAAAAACGCATTTAGAGGCAAATAAGTGTTATTTTAATTTCTGATTAATAAGAGACAAATAAGTGGCATTCAGATCTTAGAATTGAAAAAAAAAACAAACACTTTCAAAGCTTCCATGTACGAATCGCTCGGACATTTGTCCCTATAAATAAGAGATGAATTGAAAAAACAAATGAAGCCTAGTATATGTGTGTGTGTGGAGACTTCACCACTACACTTTAAAACAACATACTCCATTTTCATATAACATTCCAAAAATATGATAACCAAATATGTACAGATTAAATTTAGTATATTTGATTCACGAATTTAGTAAGCGTGCGATCGGACAACACAAGTATAAATGACACAAATTAATTATTTTTAACAACTGGGTGTCTTATGTTTGTGAGAATAGGAATCGATGGACGATCATATCGTTACTTAATGCATGAGATATCAAACTGGAAAAAAAATATTAAGTGCCATTAAACAACACATGCGGATACATTTGAGGACTATACTATTCAAAATGGATGTTCAAAAAACTTTCAAATTTAATTTAGATCAAAAGCAAATTCTAATTATTTATTAAATTTGGTACGGAGTAAGTAACTGATTTTTTAATGAATGCAAGCTACAAAGCCTCATCCAAACGAAAACATAAAGCCAAATATAGTGGTCAAAGTTATGGCAATACGAAGAGATCGCTCTATCTCTCATTTTCAAGATTATCAACAAACAAATTGAAACATCTACAATTCTTGGTATATAAATTCCAACACTACTTCATTAGAGAATGCAATTGTTTTCCTCGAGCACAACCAAAAAATAAAATAAAATAAACCCGTTAAGATTATTTGGTATTGTGATCCTAGCTAGCTATGGCTCAATCGGCTAGGATTGCTCTTTTGATTTGCATAACAACGCTCGTATTTTCGTGATGGCTGTTGTTGAAATTGCTGATGCGGCTACGAAAAATATTTTGATTATGGGTCGGCATTGAGAAACAATAAAATCCCTTGTGGATCAAATGATCCTAAAGATTGCCGGTATTCGATCGAATAAGAAGTATGAAAGAGGTTGCTTCTTAGCGTTCCGTTGCCGACATTAATTGACCCAGAGAATTGAAGGTCGTACACGAAGATAGAAATTACAATGAATGAAAAACTATAAGAGGAGATGAGATAAACTTGATGAAAATAAACACATTTTTTGTTTGTTTGTAATATTGCATTGAATATTCATCTAGCAATGTGCATATTGGTTTTATTTATATAAATGTTGATTATTTCTCAATGGAATAAATTATTTATTTATTTATTTAATTAGGTAATTAATTGTTATTGATTTTGTTCCATTTCAGAAAAAAAAGGATGAAATGCAGCAACCCTGAACATAAGCAAAAATACTTTCAAGCGTCAAATCCCTTGAATAAGACTACATATACAATGGAGATCTAGAGAGAAAGAGAGCTTGGGAAAACTGAAATGGACATTTCCAGTTGTTGCTATACTATACATACATAACTAATATCATATACAAGAAAATAAGGCTGTAATTAGATCGTTTTGGTTTGATTTGGGCAAATTCTACGAGACCATTTAGTTAACGGTTTGAGAAAAAAAAATTTCATATAAAATCGAAGCATAAAAAATTTCAAATCGAACCGGGAACCAAACCAAACCGCTACGATTTGGTTCGGTTTGGTTCAATCCGTAATTCCGATTACGTGGTTCAAATCATGGTTCGAACCGATATCCAAATCGTGATTAAGAATGCGGTTCGACTATGGTTTAGAATACGGTTCAAGCTACCATTTAGACTTTGGTTCACATCACAACTCATTATCAGATTTGTTTAAGATTTTTTGTAATCACAAAGGAAGACAAGGGATACGAGAGTTTAAGATAAAAGAGGAAGGTCGAAGAAAGAAAATACACTATAAAATGTTGATCGTGGAGAGACTTTGGTTAGTTATATGTCACAATGAAATGAAGATAACGATGATGAAATTAATATTTAATAAGGTACAATACATGGATAATATATACGGTGTGGTGGTACGAGTCTAGTGGTTTGATCTGATGGTTCGGTCTAGTGGTTTGTTATGCCGATTCGGTTTGGTAGTTCGGTCTCGCATTTTCAAACCGTGGTTTGGTTTGGTTTGGTCAGATCACAAACCAAACCAAACCATGTAATTTCTCGATTTTTGAGAACGAACCGAACCATTTATGGTTGAAAATTGAACCAAATCGCATGATTTAGTTCGATTCAGTCTCAAACCGCGATTTGTATCGAATCTCTTACACCCCTACACGAAAACACATGACATAGAAACTCAGGAGGAGTTGAGTGACAGTTAAAGAGAAGATATTTTTTGTGAATACTAGCAAGCTGATGGGATATATTTGTTGTCGAGCATCTCGAACAATTTTATGGAACAACAACGAGCTTGCAAGGTCAAGAAAAAATGTTTGGCCTTCCTGGAGTTCAAGAAAATATAGAAGATATGTAGAAAGAATAAGCTCTGGAGGGATACCGCCAAGATTCTAATAAAACCCGATCAGTACAAATCAACAAATAATGATGAACTAGACCTAGATTAGCCATTGGCCATGGCCATGGTGACCGTAGTGCCTCGAGGGCGAGACGGGTCCATGGTCAAGACCATGATAATGTGAGAGAGCCAAATATTGGAGAAGAAGAGGTAGAGAAGAACATGTTGGTATATATAGAGAGGAGATAGAGAAGTTAGGGTTTTTTCAAGAAGGAATAAGTTAAGGTGTTAGGCTTACGGTGGATGCTTCGATTACGCCACATATTTCATCATTTGTAATTAATGGCCAGACTCACAATAATTTAACTCGGTGTGAGGCTAAGTTTTACCAGATCAATCCTTGTCGCCCGTCCCCTACAAACAGGGTCATATTTGCATCTTAGTCATCCGCAGATGTGTTGGAGCAAACCTAATGCAAGCAATTCCATATTTTTATAACGTGCAGTAAAGATGGATAATCACAACATACATATGCACACAAATTCAAGTATTTACGTGGTTCACCAACTTGACTATATACATAGACAGAGGAATAGTAATATTATTAATATGGAGAATCACCAATTACTAGCTATTTAATTATGTTGCACGAATTCTTGATCACAAGAATTTCTGACCGTGCAAACCCTAATTTATATAAACAGATAAGACAAAATTGAACTGATAAGACAGAATCGGTCTCTTTCTCTGTCACACCCGCACACACATTATATTAGGTGACTTTTGTTTTTTTAAAGTGTTAAGTCTGATTTCAGGTCTGAATTTGGCTGAATCAATAATAGTCAACGTCTGAATACTGATTTCTGAACTATTCAAGTTGTTTGATTTTACATCTGAATTCATTTTCTAAAATGTGTATGTTTACCATTTTAATCTTTTAAAATATTATATACAATACTTAGTTTTTTGTTAATAATAATAAATATAATATTTAATATCTTAACATAAAATTATTATATTCTCAAATCACTAATTTAAAAAATAAAAAACATATTACTTTCTAGGTCCGAAAATGAATGTTTAATTTTTCATGATTTACTCTTGGTCAGTTTTTTTTTTTTTAAAGTTGGTCAATCATTTTGAAACGAAAGAAGTCCATTAGTAATATTAGTAATCGATGTATTTAGAAAAAAAAACTAATATGCAAATGTATACAAGGATAGAATTATAAAAGCTTATACCAAATGCATAACATGTTTAATAATTTGAGCTTGATAATTTCTCAAACACATAATGTGCACTTCACATTGTCACACTACACCAAAAACCAGATCACCAAAATCCCCAACTTAGACCTAATGTGTAGAGCAATCAATCATATATATTAATAGAACCCCTCGAACTAAATCTTGTCGGAACCCTATATTTTGGCCGTCGCCGAAACCGTAACTCTTTGCACTTGACGAAAACATAAATTAACTCTATTCACTTGCAGATCTGGGACAAAGAGGCTCTAAATAAACTCCCTTAGGAGCAGATAATGGATGCGAGCTCTAAGATGGAGGAAGAAGGAGGAGAGAGATAGAGTGACCGCCAAACTTCCGACGATAAAGGGAGGGGGTAAAAGGGCGACGATAGGAGGCGCAAGGAGGAGGAGAAAGTGATGGTCTCAAAGAGATAGGGGGATGAGAGAGATCAATCGGCCATGGCGTGAGTAAGTCCAGAGAGAGGGAGAGCGCGAGATGAGGAAAACGTGATAGAGAGAGAGAGGAGAGAGGAAGGAGAGTGTACAAATGAGAGGGGTATGGGTGGAAATAATGAAATATGGTATGGGTAATTTTGTCAAAAACGCATTTAGAGGCAAATAAGTGTTATTTTAATTTCTGATTAATAAGAGAAAAATAAGTGGCATTTAGATCTTAAATTGAAAAAAAAACAAACACTTTCAAAGCTTCCATGTCTGAATCGCTCAGACATTGTCCTATAAATAAGAGATGAATTGAAAAAACAAATGAAGCCTAGTATATGTGTGTGTGTGGAGACTTCACCACTACACTTTAAAACAACATACTCCATTTTCATATAACATTCCAAAAATATGATAACCAAATATGTACCGTTAAATTTAGTATATTTGATTACGAATTTAGTAAGCGTGCAGTCGGACAACACAAGTATCAATGACACAAATTAATTATTTTTAACAACTGGGTGTCTTATGTTTGTGAGAATAGGGATCGATGGACGATCATATCGTTACTTAATGCATGAGATATCAAACTGGAAAAAAAAAATATTAAGTGCCATTAAACAACACATGCGGATACATTTGAGGACTATACTATTCAAAATGGATGTTCAAAAAACTTTCAAATTTAATTTAGATCAAAAGCAAATTCTAATTATTTATTAAATTTGGTACGGAGTAAGAACTGATTTTTTAATGAATGCAAGCTACAAAGCCTCATCCAAACGAAAACATAAAGCCAAATATAGTGGTCAAAGTTATGGCAATACGAAGAGATCGCTCTATCTCTCATTTTCAAGATTATCAACAAACAAATTGAAACATCTACAATTCTTGGTATATAAATTCCAACACTACTTCATTAGAGAATGCAATTGTTTTTCCTCGGGCACAACCAAAAAATAAAATAAAATAAACCCGTTAAGATTATTTGGTATTGTGATCCTAGCTAGCTATGGCTCAATCAGCTAGGATTGCTCTTTTGATTTGCATAACAGCGCTACCGTATTTTCGTGCGGCTTGTTGTTGAAGTTGCTTGATGCGGCTACGAAAAAATATTTTGATTATGGGGCGGCATTGAGAAACAATAAAATCCCTTGTGGATCAAATGATCCTAAAGATTGCCGGTCTGATCAGAATAAGAAGTATGAAAGAGGTTGCTTCTTAGCGTTCCGTTGCCGACATTAATTGACCCAGAGAATTGAAGGTCGTACACGAAGATAGAAATTACAATGAATGAAAAACTCGTAAGAGGAGATGAGATAAACTTGATGAAAATAAACACATTTTTTTGTTTGTTTGTAATATTGCATTGAATATTCATCTAGCAATGTGCATATTGGTTTTATTTATATAAATGTTGATTATTTCTCAATGGAATAAATTATTTATTTATTTATTTAATTAGGTAATTAATTGTTATTGATTTTGTTCCATTTCGTAAAAGGATGAAATCAGTAACCACAACATAAGCAAAAATACTTTCCAAACGTCAAATCCCTTGAATAAGACTACATATACAATGGAGATCTAGAGAGAAAGAGAGCTTGGGAAAACCGAAATGGACATTTCCGATCGTTGCTATCTTTTGTACATACATAACTAATATCATATACAAGAAAATAAGGCTGTAATTAGATCGTTTTGGTTCGATTTGGGCAAATTTACAGACCATTTAGTTAACGGTTTGAAAAATTTTCAGATAAAATCGAAGCATAAAAAATTTCAAATCGAATCAGACCA
The DNA here is from genome assembly GCA_022495995.1 of Adenophora triphylla var. japonica. Classification (NCBI taxonomy): domain Eukaryota; kingdom Viridiplantae; phylum Streptophyta; class Magnoliopsida; order Asterales; family Campanulaceae; genus Adenophora; species Adenophora triphylla. The sequence goes on from JAFEMH010005967.1 coordinate 9,486, forward strand.
AACCAAACCGCTACGATTTGGTTCGGTTTGGTTCAATCCGTAATTCGATTACGTGGTTCAAATCATGGTTCAGACCGATATCCAAATCGTGATTAAGAATGCGGTTCAGACTATGGTTTAGAATACGGTTCAAGCTACCATTTAGACTTTGGTTCACATCACAACTCATTATCAGATTTGTTTAAGATTTTTCGTAATCACAAAGGAAGACAAGGGATACGAGAGTTTAAGAGAAAAGAGGAAGGTCGAAGAAAGAAAATACACTATAAAATGTTGATCGTGGAGAGACTTTGGTTAGTTATATGTCACAATGAAATGAAGATAACGATGATGAAATTAATATTTAATAAGGTACAATACATGGATAATATATACGGTGTGGTGGTACAGTCTAGTGGTTTGATCTGATGGTTCGGTCTAGTGGTTTGTTATGCCGATTCGGTTTGGTAGTTCGGTCTCGCATTTTCAAACCGTGGTTTGGTTTGGTTTGGTCAGATCACAAACCAAACCAAACCATGTGATTTCTCGATATTTGAGAATGAACCGAACCATTTATGGTTGAAAATCGAACCAAATCGCATGATTTAGTTCGATTCAGTCTCAAACCGCGATTTGTATCGAATCTCTTACACCCCTAAACGAAAACACATGACATAGAAACTCAGGAGGAGCTGAGTGACAGTTAAAGAGAAGGTATTTTTTGTGAATACTAGCAAGCTGATGGGATATATTTGTTGTCGAGCAGCTCGAACAATTTTATGGAACAACAACGAGCTTGCAAGGTCAAGAAAAAATGTTCGACCTTCGTGGAGTTCAAGAAAATATAGAAGATATGTAGAAAGAATAAGCTCTGGAGGGATACCGCCAAGATTCTAATCAAACCTGATCAGTACAAATCAACAAATAATGATGAACTAGACCTAGATTAGCCATGGGCCATAGCCATGGTGACCGGTAGTGCCTCGAGGGCAGACATGTCCATGGTCAAGACCATGATAATGTGAGAGAGCCAAATATTGGAGAAGAAGAGGTAGAGAAGAACGTGTTGGTATATATAGAGAGGAGATGGAGAAGTTAGGTTTTTTTTCAAGAAGGAATAAGTTAAGGTGTTAGGCTTCCGGTGGATGCTTCTGATTCCGCCACATATTTCATCATTTGTAATTAATGACTGACTCACAATAATTTAACTCGGTGTGAGGCTATGTTTTACCAAATCAATCGGTGTGACCGCCACATATTTGCATCTTAGTCATCCGCAGATGTGCTGGAGCAAACCCAACACAAGCAATTCCATATTGTTATAACGTGCAGTAAAGATGGATAATTATAAAATACACACGCAAACAAACACAAGTATTTACGCGATTTATCAATTTGGCTATATACACGGATAGAGGAAGAATAATATTATTAATATGAAAAATCACAAATTACAAGCTCTCTAATTATAAGCCTGCACAAATTCTTGATCATAAAAAACATAACAAATATGTCAAATAATCTCATAAAATTCAAAAATCGAGGTCATAAAAGACTAAAAACAACTGTAAACTTAACTAAAAATAATTGTGAACTTTACAAATATGTCAAATAATCTTATAAAATTGCAAAAAATAGAGGCCCTAAAAGACTAAAAACAACAGTGAACTTAAGTAAAAATAACTGTGAACATAACAAAAATGTCAAGTAATCTCATAAAATTGCAAAAATAGAGGTCATAAAGGACTAAAACAACTGTGAACTTAACAAAAAACAACAGTTAACGTAAGTAAAAACAACTGTGAACATAACAAATATGTCAAACAATCTCATAAAATTACAAAAATAGAGGCCATAAAGACTAAAACAACTGTGAACTTAACAAAAAACAACAGTGAACTTAACAAATAGGTCAAATAATCTCATAAAATTGAAAAAAATAAAAGCTATAAAATACTAAAAACAACTGTGAACTTAACTAAAATAACTGTGAACTTAACTAAAAAAATCAGTGAATTAAGTAAATAATAGTCATTTTCATGCAGAAATTATGAATTTAGCTAAAACAACTGTGAACTTCTCTTAATTGTTATTAAAACAAATGTAAAAAACAACCGTGAACTTGTAAAAACTGTGAACTTCTCAAATTTGCTCCAGATTATATGTTAATGCTACTAGTTTGATTCGTATTGACGATACGAACACAACGGTGTTTTCAGATTTTTTTTTGATTTCTAGATCTTAAGATATTTCATTTTAAAGTTTTGAGGGGAAAAAAAAGAAAGAGAGAGAAAGAGGAGAGAGAAAATGATATAAAGCTGAAATTCTTCACGCACGTCCGTCCATGTCATTTAATTGAGTGGCACAAGTGTAATTTTCATCAATTTATCAAGGACACACGTGTCCATTTTTAAGTCAGGGACCTAATGGCCGAATTCCAAATTTCATGCCCTAGCTGGTTGAATTCATTAAGATCAGGGACCAATCGGTAATTGTCCCAATCAAGGCTTAAGAGACTTCGCAATCCTCGTTTATCTCGCAACAACAACATCAAGTTATTTTATTCAAATATTATAAATCATATCTAAATTCTTAGCTTTTCATAGGCATCGTCTAAACCCATCTAAGCGTTATAGACACTAGGCCCAGCTGCCGGTGCGCCTAGCACCCGCTAGACAGAACCTTGATTCTACTACAGTACATCTACCAACGCTTTCGTTCCTTGAGACCCCATTATTTCGTCTCAAATTTATAATAAGTACAAACTAGACCTCATAGTAAATTAGTCATTAATCCATGCATAAATAATTTCCAGAAAATCTTGGGGGAAACTAGTTTTTTCAAATATTATAAAAAGTCTTGTTTTTTATTTTAAAAAAAAATTGTACGTGCCTTTGTTTCGATTTTAAAAACAAGACTTTTTATAATGTTAGGGAGAAACTAGTTTCCCCCAAAACCTACTCATTTCTCACCACACAAGAAAGAAAAACGCGTAGTTATCATTACAAATTTAGTAAATAAAATATTAAATTTAATCTTATTAGTTGTTCCTCACATAAATTAATTTTTTGATAAAAATAAATTGATAAATGTAACAGTCTTCAATATAGAAATAAATTTAAGATTAAATACTTTTAAATTAAATATACATTATTTTATATGATCAATAAGTTTGGTATCAATTAAAAACTACTATATATATGATCAATTGCCTAGTCCATTAAAAACCAAATATTATTATAAAAGATAGTACTACAGTTTAGCCTATTACTTTTTTCATCCCCAAATAATAATTTCTATGTTTTTTTTTCAATACAAAAAATACTTTGAACAATAATTTTAGTTTAATTTCATTATCCTTATAAATATGAGTTGGTCTTATAAAAAACTAGTTTTTTCTTAAGATAAGGAAAAACGTGTTTTCAAAATAAACGGTGGCAATTTTGTAATTAATGACAACCATGTTCAAAATAAACGATGGCATTTTTGTAATTACTGGCAACCATGATAAATGCCAGTGTTAATATTACAAATGACCAGTGATTTCATACTGGCATTTTATAAACATGAAACTGGCACTTTTTACACGGGCACTTTTAAATACATGAACTGACACTCTTCACACTGGCATTCAAAAATTCATGGACTGGCATTTGAAAACACATTTACTGGCACTAAAAAATGCATATACTGGCACTCAAAATCACTGATAATTATTTTTGCTGGCTCTAAAAAAAACATGAACTGGCATTCAAAAACACATGGCCTGGCATTCAAAATTACAAGAACTGGCATTCAAAAACACATACACTGACACCAAAAAACGCTGGTAATCATTTTTACTGACTCTCAAAAATACAAACACTGGCACTCCAAAATACATGAACTGGCACTCAAAAAAACAAACACTGGCATTAGTTTACACTGGAACTGGCACATCAAAATCCCCCAGCATTACTCTCAAAAATACAAATACTGGCACTCCAAAATACATGAACTGACACTCAAAAAAACAAACACGGGCATTAGTTTGAACTGGAACTGGCACTCTCTCTCTCGTCTCTCTCTCCATACGCAGGAAGCAAATACTCACCAAGGGTTGTTAACGTCGAGGGGCTCGACTCCGCACTGAATTGGGCGGCGTAACACCAAGGGTTCTGAACAGGGGTTGGCGCAGGCGGTTGTAGTGATCGGAATTGTTGGTGGTTTTGGGTAGGCAAAGGGATTTAGAGAACTGGTGGAAGCAATTGGTTGTGAGAGGGTAGCCGGAGAAGACGATCGTTGTTGTTTGGGTAGAGATGGTGAACGGCGATGAAAGGGATTGGGTTTGGCGAATCAGTTTGGAGAGATAGGATGGTTGATTGTGAGGGATTGGGTTACCGGTGGTTGTGTGGGAGGATTGGTGAAGGTTGAAGAACTGAATCGCCGACAAGGGAGATGATTGAGCGAGCAATCTCTGTTTTCGGCTAGAGAGAGAGGATCGCCATTTTCGTGTTTGCGTTTAGGTTTAGTGAGAGAAAGTGAGAGAGAATGAGCCCGTTAATTAAAACACGTTTTTTGTTAAGTTAATAAAAAACGCGTTTTTTATAAGTTTTTGACTATAAATATATAAAAAATGCTTTTCTGTATTAATAATACATTTATAATTTTCGTTAGTATGATGAAATTGATCTAACTTTATTGTTAAAATTATTTTATAAAAAAATAGAAAAATCATTTGAGAGAGAGAGTACAAACCAAAACCAAAACCAAGAAGACATAAATAACATAGTTTATTAGAATCCAGAGTACACAAACAAGTCCTAGTTGGCGAACGGGCTGGGTGGGCTGGATCATTTCGGGAGCCTAATAGGTTGTTAATGTTAGGAGAAGAGGTACGCAACTGAGGCCCAGTAGTGAGCCCATTTTGTATAAGCCCAATCTAACCCTTACTCTACGGTAATTTTATCCTCATCCCTAACTCCATTGTATTGTATGAAGGGTTGTTTGGTTGATTGGAATTGTGTGTGTGTGAGTGGTTTATGATATGTTTATTTAACTTCTTATTTTGTTGCTTTAGTGTTAAAGTTTTTCATTTTTTTGTTATATGTCTAATTTTTCATTTTTTTTCAATTAGTTTTAGTTTTGAACATACCAAAAGTATCTAGCTGAGCCAAGCGAGTAAAGCCCAGTCCTCAAGCAATTATTACCACCCCATTCTCAGTGGGCTAGGCCCAATCAATACATGGCTCAAGGCCCATCTCATATATCAGTCGACTAAGTACATTGTCCGACCTAACTTAGTCTGACCTTATGACCCAGTCATATTTCGGGTACGATCCGGCTCTACCCGTCAGTCAGGTCGACTTAGCTCCAAGAGTCGACCTCGACCTGCCAAAGCATGCGTCGACCTAACGGTTACAGGCGCATATGCAATTATTCTGGCCATAACTGTTTCCCTACAAATCAGGGACCGTTCAGGGACACGTTCAGACTACATGTAACTGTCCCTAAAATCTCGGAGCTCATGTAGCCCTGCCAATTAAACCACCTACATCAACTATAAATACATTACCACTACAACGGTGATAAGGTAACTGCCATTTTGTTATCTGAATTCCATTCTTCAATACGTTCATAAGCTCTCTGCAAACATAATCTTACTCTCACGCCTGAGGGTCTAAGCCAGAGACACATTCGGCTAGTCGTGGGTTCTGATTTCAGGTCAAGGAGCTAGGTGATCAATCCTGTCACGTGGAAGAAGATTGATAAGCACATTTCCTGTAGCACAGTTTGGTTCCATTACCGGGAAACGTGCGTAGCTTGACCTCGAAAAGCTTTCTCAACCCACGGTCATGGTGACTTCAGATGGACATGTCTCTGAGGCCTCCCTTGAGCAAAATGAAGGAAACAATAACACCAACGCAAACGCAAATATCAAGGCTGGGAACGCTAACTTGCCTCCTCCTCCTCCTCCTCTGCATCATCATGCGAGAGCAACTCGATCTAACAGTGTTGCTGATGGCAGGGGACTGCCAGATGGTAGGAGAGACAAGCGACCTATGGAAGGGCAAGGAGAAGCGCCTTCAAAGCGTCAGAATGGGCAAACAAATACTGGAAACAGGGCAGGTCCCTCGTCCAATCCCCTGAGCAAGAAGGAGATGCTGTTGGAGCGGGCTCAGATCCTGGCAGAACTAATAGCTATGGAGGAGGCAGAGCAGGCTGATAGAGAGTCAGAGAGAGTAGCTCCCTCCCAAGTTTGTAACATGCAACATGCTAGGAGTGCCAGGCCAAATGAAACTGTGGGACAGAATGTTGACAACCGGATAGTGCAGCGTCCTCTATCCCTTATTCATGTTCCAAGTAACGACCTGAGAGCCAGCCTCACCAAGAATAGAGAGCAGGAAGCTCAGTCAGACCTGAGAACACAGTTAGAGGCCAACCGAAGCCGACGTGGTTCGTCTGCCCGGACGTAGAGCTCACAGTCCCACAGGGAAAGAAATGGGCGCAAGTCACCTATAAGAGAAGGGAGGCGCAGGTCGCCACCCTGAGATGATAGGCGCAGGTCGCCACCCAGAGATAGAAGGCGCAGGTCGCCACCAAGGGATGACAGAAATAGGTCGCCAGTTCGCTCGGTAAGATCACCTTCTCATAGAGATAGGAGAAGCAAACAGGTAACTACCCCTAGAAGTGAAGGTCAGAGGTCGAATGTTGTCCCCCCCCGCTGGAGAAGACAGACCTGATGCTAGGGAGTGGCTGCTATGGAAGAGAAAGTTTGAACAATGGGAGGCTGAAAAGAAAAATGATACTATAAAGGTCGAACGAATTGACTTTGCTCTTCGACCCCTATCTAAGGATTTGATTGATAGTCGACCTCCTCTTGGTTTCAGGTTGCCCCTCCTAGAGAAGTACTCAGGGGCGACCAATGCAAAGAGCCATGTACAGCACCTGGAAGCCACAATGTGCTTTGTCTCCAATGAGGACGACACTATGTGCAAAGCCCTCATAAGCACACTCACAGGGGCAGCTCTGACATGGTTCAATGGTTTGGCAGCTGGTATCATATCAACCTGGATGAGTATGAGAACAAAATTCCTAGATCGCTTCTCAACTGTTGGAGCTCGGAAAATGACTGTCACCGATCTAAACAACTTGGTGCAAGGGAAAAATGAAAGCTCAATGAGCTACTACACCAAGTTTAAAGAGATGGTCGACAAGATCGAGGAGGATCTCACTGACAGGGAGGTGATCAATTGCTTCAGAAATGGCATTTCCTCGACAGACATGGATTACGAGCTGACAGTCCGTACAGTCACTACTCGACAGGAGTTGTTCGAGAAGGTTTACAATGTGGCACTTGCCGAGGAAAGAAAAGAAAAAAAGAATGGGAAAGGCCCCAAAGTTGAGGTCGCTGATGATAAGAAAGACTCAGCCAAAAATGGGGGAAACAGCAAGAATGGTAAGAACAGGACCAGGGCGACAGAGAAAGTGCCCGAAGCTTTCACTCCCCTAACGGTGAGTCGAACAGAAATAATGAATGCGGTCGAGTTGGCTCCACCTGCCCCAATGAACCCAGGCAACAAGTTCAGGAGGGACAATAGCAAATACTGTGATTACCATAAGGATACAGGCCATACTACTGAGGATTGTATGAGTTTGAAGCGTATCATTCAGAGGATGGTCGACTAGGGAAGGCTCGACACATATGTTAAAAGGCCTCAAGGCAGTGAAGGTGAGCGACCTGCAGGTGGACACCAGGAGCCAAGACAACCTAGACTGAATCTGGGTGTCATTACTGAATAAGCCAGCAACACAGCCATCAAGCATAAGATCTTTCAGCTCAACAAAGCCCCACATGTGCCCTCAAGGAGCCACGTCAGGGACGAGGTAATCAGCTTTCATCCTTATGAGCTAGCAACTAATATGGCGGCTAGGGAGCAAGTTCTCGTCATCCTAGGGCTCATTGATGGATGTACGACGAGCAGACTCTTAGTCGACACGGGGGCCTGCAAGGACATTCTGTTCTACAAGACATTTCAAGAAATGGGCCTCTCAAATGAGCAGCTCGAAAGATATGATGGCAGGTTGGAGGGCTTCACCAATCACCGGGTCAACGCCAAAGGACAGATTGAGCTCGATGTCGACCTAGGCCAACATCCCTACAGGGTCGTTTCCAAGGTAAAATTTATTGTCATAGATGTGAATAGCGATTATGCTGCTATACTTGGAATCCCTGGCTAGGTCGCACTTGGAATGGTGGCCTCTATTCCCTATCAACGAGTTAAATTCCCCACACCAGCTGGAGTCGGCTGTGTTCAAGGCACAACTCGAGCATACCTTGACCATGTCCTTCGAGAAAGGAAGAAGAGGGAACTAGATATTGAGACTGCGGAAGGGTACTTAAAGTTATCTCAGTCAGTCACCAAAACTACTCGACTATCTACAATCACCATCGTGGCAGAATCGACCTATCACTCACATGACGAGATCATGACTGAGTTGACACGTCATTCTGAAGCCACCATGGTCGATCCAGATACAGTTATGGTCGACCAAGTCTCCATAGGCAAGCTATGCCTCCAGATCGACAATAACTCGGGGGCCACCACCACCACCAGCGAGGTTGCAGATGAGCTGGATGAGATGATAGCTGAGGAAGCTCCACATCTGGGGACCGAGGAAAGACAGAGGGTTAGAGAAATCATCATTGAAACCCTACAGTTCAGGGATGGTCCAGAGTTGGAGGCTGTAGAAGAGCTGGAATCAGTAATTACAAACCCCTCCTATCCTGAGCAAAAAATTCAAATTGGAAAGCAATTGTCTACTGAAGAAAGGTCGGATATCATCAATATGCTCAAGGAAAGCAGCGACGTCTTTGCATGGCGAGTAGAAGATATGAGAGGAATAAAGGAGGAGGTCGCTGTTCATAGGTTGGAGGTCAACCCGACCATAAAGCCCAAACCCCAAAGGTTGAGAAGCTTTGTCGAGACAAGGAGAAAGCCATAAAAGCTGAGGTACAAAAACTTTTGAGTGCAGGAATAATCAAGGAGGCCACACATACAACCTGGCTAGCCAATGTGGTCATGGTAAAGAAGTCAAATGGCAAATGGAGAATGTCCGTCGACTTCACTAATCTCAACCTTGCCTGCCCAAAAGACAGCTACCCCCTGCCTAGAATTGACAAGCTAGTTGATTCTATTGCTGGCCACTCAACCCTTAGCTTCCTAGATGCCTATTCAGGCTATCATCAGATAAAGATGCATGAGGATGACATAGTGAAGACGGCTTTCCAAGCAGCTGGAGGCATCTATTGCTACACTATGATGCCATTTGGACTGAAGAATGCAGGGGCGACCTATCAACATATGGTCAACAAGGTCTTTGCTTCACAAATTGGCTGAAACATGGAGGCCTACGTCGACGACATGGTCATTAAAACAAGGATCGGGTGTCACGTGGTCGACCTAAAGGAAACGTTCGCCAATTTAAGAGCAAATGACATGAAGCTTAACCCCAGGAAATGTGTTTTTGGTGTAGCAGCTGGCAAGTTCCTTGGATTTATGGTGTCTCAACGAGGTATAGAAGCTAACCCGGATAAGATAAAGGCTCTAGTCGATATGAAGGAGCTTACCAGTGTCAAAGAGATACAACGACTTAATGGAAGAGTAGCAGCTCTGGGTCGTTTCATATCCAAGTCGGCAGAAAGGTCTCTCCCCTTTTTCAAAGCTTTGAGGGGAACGAAAAATTTTGAATGGATGACCGAATGTCATTCGTCGTCCAACAACTCAAGGATTACCTCGCTACTCCACCACTATTGAGTAGCCCGACCACTGGAGAAACTTTGTTCGTGTATCTATCTGTGGGGGACAAGGCAGTTACTGCAGTTTTGGTTCGAGAAGAGGAAGGGCTTCAAAAGCCCGTGTACTATGTTAGCAAGGCCCTATCAGATGTGGAGGGCAGATATTACAATGCTGAGAAGGTAGCCTATGCCTTAGTCGTAGCTTCAAGGAAGCTGCGAGCTTACTTCCTGGCTCATCCTATTGTGGTGCTCATGAATGCACCCTTGAGGAAAATTTTGCATAAGCCCGAGAGTTCAGGTCGCTTACTCAATTGGTCAATTGCCCTCACGGAATTCGACATCGAGTATCGACCTCAAAAGGCGTTGAAGGCTCAAGCCTTGGCAGATTTCTTGGTCGAGCTTACATTCACCAAGGAAGATAGCGAGGGGAAAGTTCAGAAGGAAAAAGCTAAGGGAAAAGAACAAGAGTCCCAGCCCGTCACTACTCTACCCGACGATTGCTGAAAGGTCTACTCGGATGGGTCAGCTACAAAGAATGTCAGTGGAGCTGGGATTGTTACGATCGAGCGTAGATGCGAACAGCTTTATGAGGAGTCATTAAGGTTCAAATTTGATGCCTCCAACAACCAGGCAGAGTATGAAGCCTTAGTAGCAGCCATCGAGTACGCCAAGTGCTTTGGAGCAACTAAAATCATGGCATACTGTGATTCCCAACTAATAGTCAACCATGTTAGAGGCGAGTATGAGGTACTAAACTCCACCTTAGTCAAATACCATGACCTGGTTAAAGAGCTGACAAAAGACTTAGAGTTTTGGGAAATCCAAAGAATTGGTCGAGAAGACAATGTGTTGGCCGACTTGCTCTCGAAGCTAGCCACTACAGACGAGTAACATGAAGAGCCCATCTCCTACCTCGAGAATCCAGCTTATAAAAGGGTCAAAATTCAATGTGTAGAAGACCCCTTGAGAAATTGGGCTTACAACAAGTGCTGGATCGAGGAAATGAAGGCATACCTAGAAAGTGGCGAGCTCCCTGAAGACGAAAAGAAAGCTCCGAGATATGTTATCCAAGGAGGCATGCTGTTCAGGAGATCATACACCAGGCCACTGTTGAAGTGTATTCATCCTCAAGAGATCACTCAGTTAATGCATGAGGTGCACAGTGGAATTTGTGGTGGACACCCGGGGGCCAGGACTCTAGCCGACAAATTGATCACTTTGGGGTATTATTGGCCACACATGAGAGCTGACACTCATGACTTTGTCCAGCAATGTGACCAATGTCAAAGATTTGCCAACCTACCTCATACGCCTACAACGGAACAGACTCCAGTGATCGCTGCTTGGCCATTTGATATGTGGGGCGTCGACTTGATCGGACCCTTCCCTCCCGCCCGGGGAAATTGCAAGTATGTGATCGTTGCAATCGACTATTTTACCAAGTGGGTCGAAGCAAAGCCATTAGCTCGCATCACAGAGGAAAACGCCATCAACTTCATACATGACTTCATCTGGTGTCGATTTGGGATTCCTCGAGCTATAGTATCAGATAATGGCTTACAGTTCTCTAGAGCATTTGAGGATGAAATGAATAGAGTGGGAATCAAGCATTGGCAGTGATCTGTTGCCTACCCTCAAGGAAATGGGCAAGCTGAAGTAGCAAACAAGCTCGTACTATCCTCACTTAAGACGGGTTTGGTAGGTCGACGCAGTAACTGGTTGGACGAACTCCCCCTTGCTCTTTGGGCAGTTCACACAACCACTCGGGGGCCCACGGGGGAAACCCCATTCGCTCTTACATATGGATCAGAGGCTATGGCACCTGCTGAGCTGCGATTTCCTACTGCTAGAGTAACCTTCTTCGACCAAGAGCAGAACAACACTAGCAGACTGATCGACCTGGATTTGATCGACGAGAAGCGAGACACGACTTACCTTCGGATGGTCAACTACAAGCAGCGGACTAAAAGTTACCACGACAAGAAGGTGAAGACAAGATTATTCCAAGTAGGAGATCATGTATTGAGAAAAATTGAAGCAACAGGAAGGAGAACCCAACAGAATAAACTATCTCCTAACTGGGAAGGCCCTTATGTAGTTACTCGAGTCATCAAAGAGGGGACCTACATGATAGCTCACCCAGATGGTGAGGAGTTGAAGCATCCATGGCATGCCACTCACCTTATCAAGTACTACTTCTAGTTCACGTCCTTAGTTCAGTTCAAAGTTAAGGCAGTTCCCAATTTGTCATAGTTCTAACTTTCCATTCGATGTAAGCATGTTCCTACTTCAATAAAAATCACAGTTCTATTCAACCAAACATTGTACACTAACTTCAACAAGCTCGACTCTTAGTCAGCTTCATTTTAACAAGCTTGATTCTTAATCAGCTTTATTCCTTTAACGAGTCCGACTCATAGTCGACTTCGTTCAACAACCTCGACTCTTAGTCAGCTTCGTTTTAACAAACTCGATTCTTAATCAGTTATGTTTCCTTAACAAGTCCGACTCTTAGTCGACTTTGTCCTAATGAGATCGACTCTTAGTCGGCTTCATTCTAATCAGCTCGATCCTTAATCAGCTGAGCCCTATTAACAAGTCCGAACTTGGGTCGACTTCGTTCTGATAAGCTCGACCCTTGTTCAGCTTTGACCTCTTAAACAGGTCGACCTTAAACTTAGGACGACTTATCTGCCCTATTACATCTAGCTCGACACGCACATGCTGAAGTCAAAAGCATACAACATACAATGAAGGAAAGTCAGCTACGATTAAATATGATTAAGTCTCCCAAAATGGGCCAAGACTTAAAAGCAAACAAAAACGTTACGAAGTATTGTGCCTCCCAAAAACTGGGCCAAGACATTCAAACATCAACAAAATCAAAAAACTAAAATGTTTGGTGCTTGTTCGTTACACAACCATTAAATATAAAGTTCAATCTATGTGATCACTTTCAACCTGACCACTGGTAGAAGCTGGGTCGACACCAACCTGATCGCTTGCAGCAACTGGCTCGCCCAAGACATCCCCATGTTGTTCTGGATACACTACCTTCCTTGAATCTGATATAGTATACTGGGGGGTCTCACCTTCGAAAGCCGGCTCATCAGGCTCCTCGAGCTCAGCCAAAATAGTGTCAAAGTTAACTGGTTCAACTGGAGGAGGGATCCAATTTTTTGCCTCTGCAGCCGCATCGTCCTTGGCAATATTCTCCAAATCGTTGGCATTATAAGGGACTAAACTATGTCCTGGGCGAGCTGCCGTATTGTAGGGATCCTCTGAAGCCCACTTGGCCAGTTGCTCAAGGGAGATGTTGAAGGCAGGATCCACCACAATACGTCGAGCCATGTGGCTCCGACCTACGTCCCAGAACGAGCTAGCATGCTTGGTAACATAGGTGTGAAGCTCATCACTGTCCTTATAGGCAGTAACGGCCTCTTCCTTGGCAGCCTTCACAGCTCCAGCTAGCTCTTCCTCCCATCTAAGTCGGGCAGCCTCAAGTTCTTCTTGTTTCTTGGCCAAGATGACATGACTCTCCTCCAACAATTGGGTCGCCAGTTCCAGATCCTTCACAGCTTTCTCTTTTATAGGATTGTGCTCTCCCAGCTCCTTGTTAGCCTCCTCCAGCTTGCCCAAGGCTTCCTCTTTGGCTTTCAGTTCATTGTCCTTCACAAGCTTCAAGGCATCATAAGAGCTATCCAGATCAGAATGCTCCTCCTTCAACTTCTCAAGCTCCTCCTTCAGCTTGGCTCGCTCTTCATCCATATTTGACATCTCCTCATTCTTTTGGGCCAGCATAGCCTTGGCCAGTTTCTCCTGCTCCTCCGCAGCCTTCCAATAAGTGGTGGCCAGATCTATGATGGCAAGAGACTGAAGGACGAATAGAGAAAAAGAGTTAGGTCAGGTAGAAGAAGAAAGGAGACTCGAGACAAACAAAGAGAATCAGATCAGTATTGCAAAAACTACAAGAGTTACCTCGGAGGTGGCCAGCCCGACCCTAGCTCTGCAGGCTTCTGGAGTCAGAGGCTTATTGGTGAATTCTTTGATCAAATCTTGGTCAGCTCCTCTCTTGACAACTACTTGACCATATTCCAACTCAGGGTAGTCCCTGGCCAAGCAATTAATCCTAGTCAAGGGAGTCACCTCGCTCAGCTCGTCAACACGAGCCTGAATCAACTCGGCATACGAGACTCGGATAGGAGAGGGCTGGGGGCCCCTGACTTCAGCCTCCATTGGCGCACTAGCATCGACTTGGTCAGATGTCGAGCTTACCTTGGACGGGCCAATCTTAATCTTTTTGCTGAGAGGAGCAGTATCATCGTCTTCCTCTTCCTCATCCACATCAATGACATGGGATTTTGCCTTAGAGGCAGCTCTGGACTTGGTTTTAGCCTGGGCTCTAGTTCTCGCCCTAACAACCTCCTCGGCTGGCTCCACATTCAGCTCAGCCCCTTCCACTCCAGCAGCGTCTACTTCTTCAGAACCTTGAATTTCATCTTCAACTCGCCCTTCATCCAGCCCTTCAAGGTTGTCCTCCACAGGAATAGAGTTGGCATCCACGTCCACCAACTTCAAAATCTCTTGGCCTTGAACACCCTCTCTCTCTCTCTCTCTCTCTCTCTCTCGATGTTCCCTAGCATTGGCTGCCCCACAGCTTCTCTTGCTCTTCCTGACGTCAATGGCTCGACCCATATTCGCTTCTTGCTCAGGAGTTAAAACTGCACCAAAATTGAAATGACAAAGGGTCAGATCGACATATGAGATTTCTACATACGAGCAACTAGTTCTATGTACGAATCAAGCATGTGCGAGCTAATTATTATACATACGAGCAAAATGTTCTATGTACGAACTAAACATGCACGAGCAACCAATTCAATAAACAAGCAAGATGCATACGATGATACTGTGTATGAGCAAAACATGTGCATATCAGCAAATATGGGAGGGGTCAAGGGACAATGAATTGGCAGTCTTCTTACAAAAATGGCACTCTCTCTCAAATCTGAATCAAGCTCCCTCATGGGTAACCCAATCTGGATACCTCTGATATCTAACCACTGGGACCATGGGCACGACATCTTCCTCGCTGACCATCATTCCAGCTCGGATGTAGTTGTTCTTGTTGGTCCCCAAGGCATCCCAACTTATGGCTCCCCTCTTGGCTAGCTCCACCAACTTCTTGGGCAAATCATCATGCCAATATGGTTCCCAGTAATCCTGCTCCCTCACAACTGCAGTGTCAGCGCTGGGAAGGGGAAACTCCCATCCGCTCCTACTCTCTACAACAAACACGTAAGAGTTCCAGCCACTGGCCTTGCTAGGGAGGTTGGTAAACAACATAGGGGACTTTGACTTGGAGGGGGTGCTTATCCCATTGTCCTTATCAAACTTGACAGTAAAGAACTCCTTAAACACTCTCATGCAAGGTTCATACCCTAAGAACCTACATACCATGGCGAAGCAAACCAGTACCCTGCAGGTGTTGGCTTCTAGTTGAAGTGGCAATGCATCTGAATACTCTAGAAACTCGTTTATAAATGGATCTAAGGGTAGCCTCAAACCAGCTTCAAATTGGCCGTAGTAGAAGGCCACCCTAGTAGGATCTTCCTCATAAGTACCACCAAATTGGTCAAAGAAATCCTTCCTGCTGTACAGAGTAACGTCAAACTCTTTCCTATCAACTTCACAAAATTCATACACCATATTCAATCGAGATGGAAGATTCTGCTTCCCCCTGAATGACCTTGGAGGCACATATCCCCTTTCATTCCTGCCCGGCACCATAGAGGTCTCAAAAGCATCGACTATACGAGGGCTTGACGAGGTTGAGGCATTAGCTTCTCCTCGAGTCGCCATATCTGTACAAGAAGAAGGGGAAACATGGGAATTAGTTCTATACACAGTCTCAAGGAACCTATTGGACACACTAAGAGGCGACCTAGATTCCCCCAGAAATCCCGACCTATTCCTAATGAAGGAGGGTTTATTGGAATCTTGGACATAGAATAACGCAATGTGATCAAGAAGTTCATGGAAAAGATTGAAAGTTACTACTCTCGGATCACCTGTCTCTAAGACACCTAAATCCTCCCCTACAGGCAAGGCTAGCTCGGTAAAGCGCAAGCCCCAACATGTCAAAATTGAAGTACACTCCTCCACTGTTATCTCTCTCCACTCTCCATTCAAGTGCTTATAAACCCTTCTATTTGCCCTACAATAGCCATGCCAAGCTCTGGGCTCGCAACTAAAGGTTCTAGCCATGGAAGAATTGGAAAAATTGCAGAAATTAAAACCCTAATATTGAGGGAAAAGAGGAATACCTTAATTAGCTCGAAGTGGAGAAGGGTTATAGACGGAAACGAAAGCTTGGATTTAATCAGTTGCCTTTTTCTGCTGCCTTCACCAGAGTTACTCAAGAATTCCAAGAGAGCAAAAGTTCTAAATTCTGGTATTTATATTTTCCAAGGTTGAAGAGGAAAAGGAAAATTCAAAGGTTTTGTTTTCCCAATTGAATGCGGAAACAGTTCCCAAGACAGACTCTCAAACGCCAAAAACAGTAATCATTGTGGAAAACGGCGCTCTTCCAGATCTAGCCGTTCAACATTCAACGTTCAAGATTGAGCCACGTCATTATAGTCGACTAAAATTCAGTGCGAGCAGCGACCTGCGAGCCACAACAATCCTCATCAAAATTTTCTTAACTTCCTAGTCGACAAAGTCAACTCGAAAGTTGGGGGCCACTGAACATACAAAAAGTATCTAGCTGGGCCAAGCGAGTAATGCCCAGTCCTCAAGCAATTATTACCACCCCATTCTCAGTGGGCTAGGCCCAATCAATACATGGCTCAAGGCCCATCTCATATATCAGTCGACTAAGTACATTGTCCGATCTAACTTAGTCCGACCTTATGACCCAGTCATATTTCGGGTACGATCCGGCTCTACCCGTCAGTCAGGTCGACTTAGCTCCAAGTGTCGACCTCGACCTGCCAAAGCAAGCGTCGACCTAACGGTTACAGGCGCATGTGCAATTATTCTGGCCATAATTGTTTCCCTACAAATCAGGGACCGTTCAGGGACACGTTCACACTACATGTAACTGTCCCTAAAATCTCAGAGCTCATGTAGCCCTGCCAATTAAACCACCTACATCAACTATAAATACATTATCACTACAACGGTGATAAGGTAACTGCCATTTTGTTATCTGAATTCCATTATTCAATACGTTCATAAGCGCTCTGCAAACATAATCTTATTCTCACGCTCGAGGGTCTAAGCCGGAGACACATCCGGCTAGTCGTGGATTCTGATTTCAGGTCAAGGAGCTAGGTGATCAATCCTGCCACGTGAAAGAAGATTGATAAGCACATTTCCTGTAGCATCAAGTTTAGTTTTCTCATTTTATTATATAGTCATGCTTTTAATATAATTGTTTTATATAATATGGTTAGCATTTGAAGAAATGCAGAAGGATAATATGATTGTATCAATATTGTATATGTTTGTTGATGCATATTCCCTCTGTCCCACCTTAGTGTAGACTAATGTGGTGGACACAATAACTAAGGAATATTATTAAGATAATGAAAATGTGTGGTAGAAAATGAAGAGAAAGAATGAGTGGAGTGAATAGTAGGTTGGTTGAATAAATTGTATGGTGAAAAATGAAGAGAGAGAATGAGTGGGTGGGGTAGGGGAAAATAAAAAATAATAAAAAGCTTTCTAATTTTGACAGTCTACACTAAGGTGGAACGGACGAAAAAGAAAAGAAGTCTACACTAAGGTACTAAGGTGGGGCGGAGGGAGTATATATTTAATAAAGCGTGAAAAGGTAAACCGTTCTGTCTGATTTGATAAACTTTTTTTTGTTATACTACTTGTTATTAGCTCTTGAGAGCAATATTGTTAAGGAACCAAAAGAAATACCAAACCGATCAATCCCGAACCGAATACCGATAGAATCGAACCATTCGATATCATGGTTTGAAATTTAAGAACAAAAAATATACGATATCGATTCCGTTAATACCCCAATATGAAACCATCCCGTACCATGATCACCCCTAAACAGAATAATAGACTTGGGCTACTACAGTCCAACAATAATACGTATAACATTTCTCTTTTACTTATGCTTGTAAAAATATTTCGCAAATTTTGCGGGAAATTAAATTTGGAATTAGGCTCTAACTGCTGTTGAGCGTCATCTTCTTAATCTTTATTAATACAAGTATTATTTGTTTTTTTTAAAAAATGTATTACAAATGGATGGTTTTTATTGGACAGAAGGTATGAGTTAAAAGACAATAGTATTTTTAATGAATAATCAAACAAACATTTCTAAGAAAATGAGATTGTTGTGTCTAACTGCATAAACCCATAATAACTACAACACTCAACCAGTTTCTGAGATCATTCGATAATTTTTTAGATTAATGAATGAAAATTCTTTAATCCATAATTAATTTTACCGAGCACACAATTGTTCCTAACAACTGATGTCCGGCCCATCCCGTCCCTATGTCTGATGTCAGGCCCACCCCGTTTGCTCGTGAATCTACTGAAACGGGCATGGCGGATTTTTTTATTTCTTATTTTCCTAAATTCCCGAAAATTCAAGGTGAAGTTAGGGGAGTCGAACATAGGTTGAAACATCTAGGATGCAAGCACTTATTCACTAATCCAATTATTCCTTTGTTCTAATATACAAAATTTTTAATATTTATCCAAAAATTAAGATCTGGCGGGCTTTGTAGTGACGGGCTTTGGCAGGCCAAAAAAGCCCGCAGGCTTGGCTCGACCCGTGGCCTAAATTCTAGAGCCGGCCTGCCTCTTATACACGGGCTGGGCTTAGCGGGTTTGATGGTGGGCAAACGGGCAGTGGACGGCTGGTTGACGGGTTGGCCCACGAATTTAGGCCCGAAGTGTTCATCATCACTAACAACTATGCGTCATTCAAAATAGAAGATGTAACCGCACCCAACCACCGACTCTTAATAGCGATATGGGAGCAACGATTCTTATGCAATTTTTATGTTTTTAAGGTAATAACAGTAACATAGTGAAAGGGTTTGTGTTCAAGGGACATATTTAACAAGTTTAAGTCTCTTCATGTAAAGGTATTGGCTTAGATACCCCAAGCTGAATAAAATTGAGATTAGGTGGTTATAAATTTAAAAAAAAACAGTAACATATTTTTGGACAAAGGGCTCGTGCTCAAGCGACGTACTGAGCAGATTTAAATCTCTCTGTTGTTGTAGTGGTTTTATAGAGGTTTTGGGTTCGATATCCCTTGTTGACTAAAATTGAGATTAGATGATGAATGTGTTTTCACCCATTCAAATGATATATCTTTACACCTATTTTGGGTTCGATATCCCTTGGGTTATTTGATGGCTTTTTAAAGTGTGTACAAGTACAGGAAATGAAAGGATAAAGTTCCGAAACATGATCTAAAAGGATTCAAAAAGGAACAATCAAGAACGAAGAGGCAAATGAGGAAGAATATAAATTTCAGAAAGACAAAGTGAAAGATGACCAGAGCATTAATTACCATTGAATAGTACTCGTCGAGAGCTTTCCAACCATATATGACACGTCTCAATCATAGTCCGTATAAATAAGTTATTACCTCCGAAAGTTTGCCGAAAAATATAGAAAATTTCTGGAAATTGGGTGCGGCCGCCCCCCAAGGAAGGGGAGCGCCCGCTCACACCATTCAGTCACTAAATTCCGTTGCAAAGTAATTCCGTGTCAGTTTCAACAAAATCCTCTTCATACTTGGTTTTTGGCGCTGGTTTCCTAATTTTTGACCTCTCTCTCACCCTATTATATATAGAAGACATCTAGCCATAGTTTTATATCTTTTAACTTCTCATAACATAATTCTTTAGTTGTAAACAAGATATATAAGGTTTTATTCAAGAATTTCTTTGAAAATTTATTCAATTTATTGAAGGTTTATTGATGTTATTCATGAACATGCGTGGCTAAATTTCTTGTTATACGGAATAGAGGTAATGTATATCAATCCTTTATTTCTTAATTAATTTTGGGATCAATCAAAGGTTGGGATCATCAAAATTAATCTTCATCTAAGTTTTCTAAAGTAGAATCACATGTGTAGATATGATTGGTTTTTAAACTAAATTTGTGTGTGTGATTGACAAGTGATTGTTCGATACATGCAAGTTAGGAATGGCCAAATTTGGTTCCGGTTTCGGTTCGAAATCGGTGGTTTCGGTTCCGAAAAAGGTGAAACCGGACCGAACCGTTGGTTCACGGTTTCGGTTTCGAAACCGGCGGTTCACGGTTCAGAACCGGCGGTTCAACGGTTTAGGCGCGGTCGTCCCCTTTTGGCCGCTCGGTCGCCCCTTTCTTCTGCCCAAATGGCGCGGTCGCTCTCTTGGCCCTATTTTCTCGGCCACGACCTTGTTTGTGCTGCCTTGTCTCGGCCACTCTTGTCATTGGCTGGCCAGCTTCTATTCTTGGCCCAACAACTGCCGGCCAGCTTTATTTTTCAGGTATGTTCCTCCTTTTTCATTGTGTTTCAATTTAGCCCCTGAACTTTACATTACCAGTTTACTCCCAAATTTTTCATAATTGCAAATTTGGTCCGTATATTTATTTTTTATTTTATTTTAATTTTTTATTGACTATGAAATAATATTTTAGACTTTTTTTCTTAGTGATTTTTTTTACAAAAAGGTATATAAAAAAAAAGATAGAAAAAAACTAAACAAATGAAAGTATCTATAGTATAAATGGGAACGAGTCAGCTACAGTACAATGAACAGTTCCAATGGCCAAATTTCTCATTTTGCCCTCACTAAGTTGTCCCTTTTTCATTTTGCCCTTAATTTTTTTTTTAAATAGAAAAAAACAAAAAATAAAAACACACGTGTCCTTGGACACTGGCTTTTACTAGTATATTATCTATATAGAAGAAAAGAGGGACGGACTACCCTATATTTATTTTTTATTTTCTTTTAATTTTTTATTGACTAGAAAATAATATTTTAGATTTTGTTTAGTAGTGATTTTTTTTTACAAAAAGGTATATAAAAAAAGATAGAAAATAACTAAACAAATGAAAGTACATAAAAGAAAAGTCAAGAGGGACGGACTACCCTATATTTTTTTTTTTTTTTTATATGTTTTTTATATTTTTTATTGACTAGAAAATAATATTTTAGACTTTGTTAATTAGTGATTTTTTTTTTTAGAAAAAGTTATATAAAAAAGATAGGATTTAGGGTAAATGATATATGGTTTAGGGTTTAGAGTGAGGTTTAGAGGTTTAGAGTGAGGTATATTTATTTTTTATTTTCTTTTCATTTTTTATTGACTAGAAAATAATATTTTAGACTTTGATTAGTAGTGATTTTTTTTTTACAAAAAAGTTATATAAAAAACATAGAAACAAAAACTAAACAAATAAATTATATAGAAGAAAAGTTAAAAGAGGGACGGACTACCCTATATTTATATTTTATTTTTATTTTTATATTTTTTATTGACTAGAAAATAATATTTTAGACTTTGTTAATTAGTATTTTTTTTAGAAAAAGTTATAGAAAAAAAGATAGGGTTTAGGGTAAATGATATAGGGTTTAGGATTTAGAGTGAGGGTTAGAGGTTTAGAGTGAGGTATATTTATTTTTCATTTTCTTTTAATTTTTTATTGACTAGGAAATAATATTTTATACTTTGGTTAGTAGTGATTTTTTTTTTTTACAAAAAGTTATATAAAAAAAGATAGAAAAAACCAAACAAATGAAAGTATATAGAAGAAAATTCAAAAGAGGAACAAACTACCCTATATTTTTAATTTGTTTTTTATATTTTTTATTGTCTATGAAATAATATTTTAGACTTTGTTAATTAGTAATTTTTTTAGAAAAAAATATATAAAATAATATAGGGTTTAGGGTTTAGAGTGATGTTTAGAAGTTTAGAGTGAGGTATATTTATTTTTTATTTTTTAATTTTTTATTGACTAGGAAATAATATTTTATACTCTGGTTAGTAGTGATTTTTTTTTTTACAAAAAGTTATATATAAAAAGATAGAAAAAAACTAAACAAATGAAAATTTATAGAAGAAAAGTCAAAAGAGGGATGGACTACCCTATATTTATTTTTTATTTTTTTTATATTTTTTATTGACTAGGAAATAATAATTTAGACTTTGTTAATTAGTAATTTTTTTAGAAAAAGTTATATAAAAAAAGATAGGGTTTAGGATATATGATATGGGTTTTAGGGTAAATGATGTAGGGTTTAGGGTTTAGAGTGGGGTTTAGACTTTAGAGTGAGGTATATTTATTTTTTATTTTCTTTTAATTTTTTATTGACTAGAAAATAATATTTTAGACTTTTTTTATTAGTGTTTTTTTTTTACAAAAAGGTATATAAAAAAAGATAGAAAATAACTAAACAAATGAAAGTAAATAAAAGAAAAAAGGAACGGCACCCTTTAAATTTTATTAATCATTGGGAAAAATTACATGAGGGGGACAACCAAACCTTACCCTTTTATAATTAAGAGAGAATATTAGGAGCCTTTACCTCTTTTTAATACAATAATTATCTAAATTCTAACTAATAAAAAAACTATAGCGACAATTAAATAAATTACATTGTACTTACCTTAATCCCTTCCCGATTTAGTTTCATCAAAGTACTCACCTTCGCCACCAAGAAGATCCATTGGCTTGTCGTCTTGCTTTCTTCTTTCCGCTCTAATCCAATCATTCAACAAATTACAAGCTTCAAAACTATCGGATGATAAATTGTGACGATTATGCTCCATATTCCCACCAATGCTAAAAGCTTGCTCCACCGAAACCGTTGATGCGGGACAAGCAAGTACTTCTCGTGCAATTCTAGATATGACAGGAAAAGCGTGTGCCCTCCTTGACCACCAACTCAAAATATCAAATGGATTTTCTTGTTCAAATTCGGTGGTCAAATATTTATCAAATTCTCCATTAACACCGCCACGAGATTGTTGTCTTCCATAAAAACTTGCCACAAATGATGATGAGGAAGGTTGAAGTACCGAAGAAGAAGACTCACTTGTTGTTGCATATTCATCACCATATATTGACTTGTATTCCTGATAAATTTCTAAAAAAAACTTGTCTAATACTAACAACTTTTTGGCATACGTTAGGCATATTGGGATCTCCCACAAAATAAAAGTTTGAATAATAATATTCTAAAAATTGAGTTAAACCATACTCTCTGACTCTAGGATATAATAACTTAGCAACCAAAAAAATATCGAGAATGTTAAGCAAATATTTTTCCCATTTTTCTCGCATTTTGAAAATCGCATCTTTAAGAATAACACCATCTTTAAATTCGGAAAATATACTAGAAATTTTCACACAATGATCAACAACTAAAGTAGAAGTAGGGTAATACGTACCTGATAACGCCAAGGTTGTCGCCTCGAACTTCTTCAACAAATTAATCATACTTGCACATTCTTCCCATTGTGTAGTATATAAGTTTGTACCATATTGGGTACCATAATTAATCGATCCAAAAAACATGCAAATTTCATTTTTTCAAGCATAAGTTTCTTCTAAAACATGAAGGGTGAAATTCCATCTAGTTGGAACATCTATTGGGAATCTTTTTTTTTTCCCATGGTTTGTCAAATATTGTTTCCATAGCCTTGTAATTTTTGATATTTTCATAATATCATAAACTGCATCTTTAATTGCATTAATAGAAGTTTCCAAAGCACGCAAACCATCTTGTACACATAAGTTTAAAATATGACAAATGCATCTAATATGAAAAAATCTACTACCTAGTGATGGTCTACAAACTAAAATTAATTCGGGCAAACTAGCGATATTAGAACTAGCATTATCAAAAGACATTGAAAAAACTTTATCAACAAGATTATATTCATGAAAATTATTTGTAACATATGAGCTATGTTATGTGCGGTATGCATCATCAAATAATCTATATGCAAGTAACCTCTTTTGAATTTTCCAAGAATCATCAATCCAATGACATGTTACTCCCATATAAACATGTCTTATTTTTTTATCACTCCATATATCAGAACAAATAGAAACTTTAGATGACAAATTAGTAAAAATATTACGTAATTCATATTTATATTCTCCTACTATATTTTTAACATCTCGTGTTAGGGTTGTACGAGCTACTTTGCTAGCGGCGGGATTAAAACAAATGTTCATAGTCTTCGTTATCAGGAAAATTAAAGGGAAGAGATTGCTTACAAACAAATTTAGTCATTTCTCTTCTATGATTTAGATGATTATAACTAAATAAATTAGAAGAAGTTTGAGAAGACATACCAATATTTTTCGAAGAAGCGAATCCTTGCAATTTTACCTCGAGAGTGCCTCGGGGCGTCGCGGGAGCGCTCGAAGAGGCTTCGGAGCACCACAAGGGACCTCGGAAGGCCTCGGAAGGATCCGAAAGGGGCCGGAATTGCCTCGAGAGGAATTAAAGGGGTGCCTGAAGGCTGGGAGGAGAGGGGAGAAGAGGGAGATGTGTGAAATGAGGGAGGGAGAGCCCTCTATTTATAGTCCTCAGAAATGTGCAAGAAGGTCCGTACGGACCTTCCATGTAATCCAGGATTTTGATTTTTCTCGATTTGAGAGAATAAGTGGACTTTAAGAAGATTCAGCAATGATGGTGTCTGGTAGCAAGAAGGTCCGTACGGACCAACTTGCATGCATAAAGGTCCGTACGGACCAACTTGCATGCATAAAGGTCCGTACGGACCTCCCATGAAGTTTAGTAATGATGCCTTCCGGGATTTGAGGGAATAAGTTGGACTTTAAGAGGATTCAGTAATCATGGCAACAAAGAGGTCCGTACGGACCAACTCTGCTTTTTTACATAATTCCTCAAAGGTCCTTTTGTCCCTTTTTGTTCCAGAAAGGCCCCTCCCTTGGTTTTGTTGGTGGTTTTGAGGTTTTTGAGGGTTATGGGTATTCGAGACTGCGTTTGTGTGAGTCTGTATTGTTTCCCGTGTGCTCGGAAGAGGGTGATCCAGATTGGGGTACTTACAGAAGCCCCTCGACGACGTCACTTACGGAGGAAGTGGGGTCATCGATAAGATAAGGGTCCTGATCTGGATCGCGTGCTGGGAGAGGAAGTGACCGTGTAGGTCGGTTTGTGAGGACATGTCGGTGTCCTGTTGTGTGACCGTTTAGGTCAGTTGGCTGGACCCTGTGATAGGATTCCTATGTATCCCTAACGGGAATCAAGCCTGATCATAGTTCGGGTGTGGGGTGAGTGTTATTGTGCACGAGGACGGGAGATGTCCTCTAACTGAAACTCTATGTGTGGATGTGATGGTATCCTGTGGGTGGCCGTGAGGGTCGGCTGTGAGGACGTGGTGGCATCCTGGGTGACCGTATAGGTCGATGGTAAGGACGTGGTGGCGCCCTGGGTGACCGTATAGGTCGGCGGTAAGGACGTGGTGGCGCCCTGGGTGACCGTATAGGTCGGCGGTAAGGACGTGGTGGCGCCCTGCGGTGACCGTATAGGTCGGCAGTAAGGACGTGGTGGCGTCCCGGGGTGACTGTATAGGTCAGCGGTAAGAACGTGGTGGCATCCTGGGGTGACCGTATAGGTCAGCTGTAAGGACCTGGTGGCATCCCGGGGTGACCGTATAGGTCGGCTGGCTGGACCCTGTGATAGGATTCCTACGTATCTCTAGCGGGAATCAAGCCTGATCGTAGTTCAGAGGTCGTGAAATTGTGAGTGTATGCGGGCGTGGTGGTGCCCTGAAGTGTCGTGTGACCGCCGAGGTCGACTGTGAGGGCGTGGTGGCGCCCTGAGATGGAAATTTTACGATTTTCCGAATCGGGTGGTTTAAAGCCTTCCGGGCTAGAGATAGTGATTTGGCTGATTTATGCAGTCTCCCGGACTGAGTGATTTAAAGCCTTTCGGGCTGGAGATAGTGATTTGGCTGATTTATGCAGTCTCCCGAACTGAGTGATTTAAAGCCTTCCGGGCTGCAGATATAGATGAGGGCATGCCCTGTGACTTGTGGTTGTGAGGATATGTTGCATCCTCTGACTGTGTACGTGAGGATGTGTCGTGTCCTCTAACTGTGTACGTGAGGATGTGTCGTGTCCTCTGACTGTGTTTGTGTCGTGCGTGGGGATGTGTTGTGTCCTCTGACTGTGTGCGTGAGGATGTGTCGTGTCCTCTGACTGTGTTTGTGTCGTGCGTGGGGATGTTTTGTGTCCTCTGACTCTGTGCGTGAGGATGTGTCGTGTCCTCTGACTGTATTTGTGTCGTGCGTGGGGATGTGTTGTGTCCTCTGACTGTGAGAGGCGTGATTGCCTCGTGCTTTATCCGCTGGGGAAAGGTTGGACTTACGATGACTGGCGGTGTTCATCTGCTGGGGATATGTGGCCTCGTAGGGGCTTTGTCCGCTGAGAAGGTGACTTCGGGCATACTTTGATGGCCGGTGGTTGATTCACTGTTTGGCATTTTGGAGGCGTTTTGTGCCTTGGGATTTATGCTTGGAGGTGCTGGCTCCTTTTGCGCTTGTTTTACCATTTAGTGGGCGAGGTCCGGGCTTACGATGACGGCCGGTGGTTGATTCACCGTTTGGCGTTTTGGAGGCGTTTTGTGCCTTGGGATTTGCGCTTGGAGGTGCTGGCTCCTTTTGCGCTTGTTTTACCGTTTAGTGGGCGGGGTCCGGGCTTACGATGACGGCCGGTGGTTGATTCACCGTTTGGCATTTTGGAGGCATTTTGTGCCTTGAGATTTGTGCTTGGAGGTGCTGGCTCCTTTTGCGTTTGTTTTATCGTTTAGTGGGCGGGGTTCGGGCTTACGATGACGGCCAGTGGTTGATTCACCGTTTGGCGTTTTGGAGGCGTTTTATGCCTTGGGATTTGTGCTTGGAGGTGCTGGCTCCTTTTGAGCTTGTTTTACCGTTTAGTGGGCGGGGTCCGGGCTTACGATGACGGCCGGTGTCTGCGCTGCCGTTTAGTGGGCGAAATCTGGACTTACGATGACGGTCGGGGTTGATTTTGTTGGGCTTTGCGCCTCTTCCTCGCGAGGGCACAGGCATCTTTGTGCGGCGACGTAGAGATGCGAGATTTCGGCCAACATTGGGGCCTATCGCCGTGGTACCCAGGCACAGTGACGGCGGAGCAGCTGGCACGCTCCTTCCTGTGGTTTGCCCTCTCCGAGACTCTGTTATCGAATCACGCGAATGTGGCTCCTTTTCCTCTGTTGGAGAGTCTGGTTGATTTGGAGAGGGTCGGCGAGATAGCTTGGGGCGAGGCGGGCCTGGCCGAGCTTTATTTTTCTTTAGACCAGTTTAGCCGGGGCGTGGCCAGTTCTTTGGGCTGCTTTGATTTTGCTTTGGAGGTATGAGTTTATTGCTGTTTTTGATTTAACAATTTGTCATTTCTCCATTTTCTTTTGCACTGAGCCTTTTCTGCTCTTGTCACAGGTATGGTTTTATGAGATCTTCCGGTGGTTTCCGTGGGATCGAGATGCTGAGGCCATAGCGGCCAATCCTGCTATGTTGGGCTGGGCCCGTCCGTTGAGGAGGAGGAGGACGAGTAGGGGGAAGCTCACCATCGCCTACGGGGATGTACAGGAGCACCTGGGGAGAGATAGCCCGGCGGAGTTTGACCTGTACCCCTGGGCTCGGTATGGGGATGACGAGTTTGAGGGTGGTCCCATGGTGACAGCGCAGAGGAAGATGCTGCGGGGCCTTACCTGCGATGTCATATATTTGGGGGAGAGGGTCTTCTGGCAGCATGGCCCGAGTATACTCCCCATGGCTCCGAGGGACCCGCCTTTTGGGATGATGGATTCCCGTGACATGGACGTGCTGGAGTACGAGAGATATCTGGGCGGCGTGAGTGCCGATGAGTTTGTTTTGTATGGAGAGGAGTATGGGGCCTTCGTTAGGAGGAAGCTGAGGACGCCACATTTGTTGGCGAGGGAGAGGCAGGATGGCCCGCCAGGTCCCCCAGATGTTCCGGTGCCTGGGCCGGACTTCACATATGTTCGTGGGGATTCGTCGAGGCGGAGGGTGTCGGTACTGGCCCCCGAGCTCCCGTCGCCACCGGTTGACCCCCGATATGCCCAGTGAGTGTGCTTACTCTTTTCCGTCTTGGTATCTTTTCTATATTTTTCTCTTTTTTGTATGCCTGTATCTCTTTGGCTGAGCGTTTCTTTGGCTGTTTGCTTGTGCAGGTCCCGGGGAGAGCCTTCGACATGCTGACCCGCCGTCATGTGGCGATGCGGTCCTTTGCGAAGAAGTTGGCGGGGAAGCTGTCTTGCCTGTCTTCGCGGCGTGTGCCGGCGTACGAGCCGATGCCTTCGAGGCATTCTGTGGACGTTCCTCCACCGAGGGCTGAGCCAGGGTCGCAGTTGGAGGGACCCATTCAGGGGCGGCATAACATGGATGGCGGGACATCTTTGGGAGTCCAGAGGCAGCCGATCTTTCACCAGCTCTAGCCTTCGCAGGAGGCATCGGGAGAGAGTTCGTCGGGGCCTTCCTTCTTCGATCCTTTTGCCGGTTTTGACCCTTCAGAGTATTTTGAGTACCCACCCTGAGGAGGGTTCGCATTCCGATGACGAGGGTGTGGTGGCGAGTTTGCCGGGCGCCCGACTTCTCGCTTGATGATGATGATGATGAAGAGTCGGATTAGGGCTCATTTGCTTTCCCTCTTTCCATATCTTCTTTTTTTTGTTTAGCAACAGACATTATGGGTACCTGTAATAAAACACTTGTATTTACATAGCAAAAGCATTTTATTTTAAGATGTAATGCCGTATTTTGTGATTCCCGGGAATTGTCCTAGGAATTGTTGCTATTTTATTATTTGTGCATGCCACGTGAGCTGGGAGTGCGTTTGTGGATAGCGTATGCTTGCCGGAAATGGCTTTGGCCAGAATTTGGGCAGTTTGGAGCAAGGTCCTGCTGGGAACAGTGGTTGTTGTACTGTTTGCTGAAAAAGTGGGACCATGGTGCAACAAGGTCCGTACGGACCAACTTGGGATGCAAAGAGGTCCGTACGGATATCCTTTGCTTTTGGGAAGGGATAAGTGTTTTCTGGATGTCTGGACTTTCCCCACTTCTCGTTTGCAGTCATTTCGAGCTTTTTTCCCCATTTTTTCTAGGAACCTCCATTTTTGCCATGGATTCTTCGTATGTTCCAAGAGTTTTGTCGAGGCTTTCGAAGGAGCGACAAGCATACTTCCTTGAGCGGCTGAAAATGTGGATGCGACACCGTATGAGGCATCAGAGGCGGGCTTTCGAGGTAAGGTTTCGACTCTGCTCAGTTTGGTCCCTTAAGGAGTTGGTTCCTGATGGGGAATTATTGCGGGCTGCCGCGAAGTTTTGGGATGTTAGGAGGCATGTGTATTGCTTCTCCTACAATGAAATGGTGCCCACCTTTGAGGATTTTCGGGCTTTGATTGGAGGACCGGAGGTGGAGGCCATCTCGCTTCCTTTGATTGGTGGTGCTGCCGTGAGCGTGAAGCTTGCATGCTTTCTTCGGACTTCGTTGGGAGAAGTGCAGGACATGGTCCTTGATTCGAGTCATATTGACATTTCTGCGCTGCCGGAGCGGTTTATGATTGATGATGAGAGTGATGTCTCATGGGATGCATTTGCCTTGTGCGTGATAGCAAAGCTTTTCATGGTCAGCTCCCTTGGGGTATGTGATGGTGCTTTGCTGGATGTGGTAGGGCACTGCAAAGCTGGAGAGGATATTGTCTCGTTGGTGCTGGGGGAGACTCTTCATGGTATTGACCGTCTGGCGACTGGGGATCGGTTCATGAGAGGGGGAAGCCCCGCTTTGCTCACCTTGTGGCTGCGGGAGAAACTTCAGGCTATGCGTGAGGCTCCGACGTCGTTCAGCCCGTGGACATTTGCTCAGCGTCCTCTTGTGTTGGATAT
Source organism: Adenophora triphylla var. japonica (assembly GCA_022495995.1). Classification (NCBI taxonomy): domain Eukaryota; kingdom Viridiplantae; phylum Streptophyta; class Magnoliopsida; order Asterales; family Campanulaceae; genus Adenophora; species Adenophora triphylla. Next base: position 39,196 of record JAFEMH010005967.1, read on the forward strand.
GGATCAATTCGCCTGGGAGAGATGGATGGCACAGCTTGGTACGCATCAGATCCGTTGGTGGGTTCCGCACTGGGGGACTGAGACTAGGAGGGCCTTTCAGGAAGGGTCCTATGTGGTCAGAGTTCCAGGTTTATCTTGGTCCTCCTTCTATATTCCGTCGCTTGTTTCTCGGCAGTTCGGGATGAAGCAGGAGCCTTTGTCGGGCTGGGATGATCTTGCCACTGTTGAGGTAGCTCCTCTTTGTATGACAGCTCCAGGTGCTCTTTTGTATTTTCTGAGGGTATGGAAGTATTCCGCTTTCCCTCCTGTGGTGCTCCTTAGATGTCGGGAGAGTGTCATATTGACCACCCAGTACCTGGCTTGGTATGACCAGCGTGTTGGGCAGTCCCAAGTGGCTTTGGGGAGCAGGCGTGGAGCGATTCTGGGGCCCGATTGCCGTAGTAGCTATTGCCTTAGGAGTGCCAAAGCCTGGTCTGACCCTCAGGATGTCACGGGAGACGCTTTGTTTGACTACGAGACCAGAGTTGACCGACTGGCGGAGAGAGGTCCTCTTTTGCAGACTCGCAGGGAGGAGATCCGAGCCGAAGCACGGGCGAATGAAGCCCTGCGAGCTGCTGGATTATTTGACTCTACTGGGAGGACCCCTGATCTCGGACTGAGAGAGACAGAGATGGCTCGCGTGGAGCGAAAGAAGACTCGCCGGGGACGAGGGAAGAAAGGGAAGAATGGCGAGGGGACAAGCGCAGATGGCGCAGAATGACCTCCTAGGTATCCATTCATTGTATTGCAAACACATTATTTGTTAAATGTATTAAGCTGTCTTTTAGCATGTTGTGAACTTGAGAGTAGACCGTGCTTGAACTCATCAAGAAATGTTGTAATCGTTAGTGATTTGTGATTTACTTTTAAAGCTTTGTCGAGACACAAGATCTCTTGTTCGCTTTTCGTTTCTTTTGTGAACCTTGGCGGCGTCCAGCTTTGGACCTTTCTGTTGTATTTGCGGACTGAAGCAGCCTGGGCCTTGATGGCAATCCCTTTTGCTTGGGCTTTGTGTTTGGATGGGAGGTTGGATCATCCCTTGACAAGTTATTTTGACGGTCTTTTCCGTAGCTTCCTTGCCTCTTGTTTGTTGGCATCAGGATTTTGACCTCTTTTTATAGCTTCTGCTTGAGCTCCTTTTTTTTTTGTAAGCGTCTGCTTGAGCTCTCTTTTTTTTTTGAAGCGCGTGAGGGTGAAGACAAGCCCCTGGCTTGGAAGTTGACATGGGTCAGTCGTTTGACGCTGAGTGACCCTCGGATGTCTTTTGATGTTGCCGCCGTCGTTTGACTTGGTCAAGGTGATGGTGGGGGCATGCTCTTGGAAAGTGTGTAGCTTGATGGAGGTCTTGGTTGACATTCAAACTTTTGACTTTTTTGTGTGTTTTTAGACTTGACCAATTAAGGTTGCCTACGTTCCCCCAGACTAAAGGGCTCAGGTCTGCGTAGTTCGACACTACATGGAGTGCCAAGAGATGCACAATTTTTTCTTCTTTAGGCGAAGTATCTGCGAAGTTTGCTTCCGTTGACTGGATTCATGAAGGGATTGCCGTCTAGGTCTGTCAGCTTCATGGCACCTCCGGAGAAGATCTTTTGAACCACGAAAGGGCCGATCCATGTTGGTTCCCATTTTCCCAGTGGGTTGGTTCGAGTGGGAGGCTTTTCTTTGAGTACCAGATCGCCTTCCCTGATATCTCGGGACTTGACCTTCTTGTCAAAAGCTCTAGCCATTCTGCTTTGGTAGGCTCGGACGTGTTCCATGGCCTTTAGTCGTCGCTCGTCTAGCACAGCCAATTCGTCGTGTCGGCTTCGGAGCCATTCGACTTCGTTGATTTCATTTTCCAGCAGCACTCGGAGTGAGGGAATTTCCAATTCAATGGGAAGGACTGCTTCCATCCCGTATGTCAGGGCGAATGGAGTTTCTCCCGTGGCTGTTCTGACTGATGTTCGGTAGCCCCAAAGTGCAAGGTGCAGCTTCTCGGGCCAATCGCGTCCTCGGGTGGTCATTTTTCGGATGATCCGTTCGAGGGTCTTGTTTGCTGCTTCTACGGCGCCGTTCGTTTGTGGCCGGTAGGGAGAAGACTTGTGGCGTGTGATTTTGAATTCGGCCAGCAGTCTGTCGCATTCTCCTTCGAAGTGGGAGCCGTTGTCTGATATGACCTCGTTCGGGATGCCGTATCGGCAGATGATGTTTTCCTTGAGGAAATGCGCGACTTTCTTGGAGGTGAGCACCTTGTAGGACTTGGCTTTGACCCATTTGGTGAAGTAGTCGATGGCTACCAAGACGAACTCGTGGACGTTGCTGCCTGGCGGAGCAATTTTCCCGATGACGTCAATTCCCCATGTGGCGAAGGGCCAGGGCGTAGTCATGCAGTAGAGATCGTGAGGAGGTAGATGATTGAGGTTGGAGAACCGTTGACACTTGTCGCAGCTTCGGACAAAGTGGATGCAGTCTGCCTCCATGGAGATCCAGTAGTAGCCCATCCGGAGAATGATTTGCATTAGGGCCCTGGCGTTCATGTGGGGACCGCAAGCCCCATTGTGGACTTCGTTCATGAGCTCGTTTGCTTCTCCCTGGCTGATGCAGCGTAGGAGTGGTCCTTGGTAGCGTTTCTTGTATAGCATGTCCCCAAGGATGACAAAGTGAGAGGCGAGGCATTTTAGGGCCATGATGCTCTTGGCTTTGGCTCCTTCCCTGCGTTGACCTTCTTCGTTCATGAAGGCGGTTTCCCCATTTTTGAGGTATTGGAAGATCTGGTTGTACCATGGCTCATTGATGGGCTTGGGCTCTGGTTCGATCTCGCAGCAGTAGGCAGGAATTTCCTTTCGTCCGACCTTGAAGGGCTTGATTGCTTTTCCTTCGGGGATTTCCACAAGTGAAGCCAAAGTGGCTAAGGCGTCTGCAAACCGATTTCGGTCTCTTGGCAAGTAGTGGAAGGTGACCTCTTCGAATTGTGTGATGAGGTCCTCCATGCAGGCGTGGTACTTTTGCAGGCCTGGGTCTATTGTTTTCCACTTGTTGGAAACTTGGTTGATGATCAGGGCTGAGTCCCCATAGACCTCGAGTTTCTGGATATTTCTTTCGAGTGCGGCCTCTAGTCCGGCGGCGCAGGCTTCGTATTCGGCGGCATTGTTGGTTACCTCGAAATTTAGCTTTATGGCGATTGGGGTGTGCTCATCCTTGGGGTCGACCAAGAGCATACCGATGCCATTTCCTTTTTTGTTGGCTGCTCCATCGAAGAACAGTTGCCATCGATTTTTGCCTTCGAGTGCGAAGATTCCTTCGTCTGGAAATTGTGGTTCAGGGCCTCGAGCCTCGTCGGTTGGGAAGTCAGCCAGCTGTTCGGCCATTGCCCGTCCCTTGATTGACTTTTGGTTCACGTACTTGATGTCAAATTCCGCTAGGAAGAAAGACCATTTGGCGAGCCTCATTGACAGAGATGGTTTGTCGAAGAGGTATTTGACTGGGTCCATTTTGGAAACCAAGTGCACCGTGTGCGACTGCATGTAGTGTCGTAATTTTCCGACGACCCATACTAGAGCTGCGCAGGTTTTCTCGAGGGCTGAGTAGTTGAGTTCGCTGCCTTGAAACTTTCGACTGACGAAGTAGATGGCGTTCTCGACTCGTGACTCTTTCTTTTCTTGACAGAGCATGGCTCCGACTGCGGTGTCGGTCACAGTTAGGTATAGCAACAGTGGCTTCTCCTCGTGGGGAGGACAGAGAATCGGAGGACTCACAAGGTACGCCTTTATTTCTTCAAAGGCATCTTGGCATTCTGAGTTCCATTCGACGTCGGCGTTCTTCTTCATCAGTTTGAAAATTGGCTCGCACATGGAGGTCAACTGATTGACGAAGCGGCTGATATACTGCAGGCGGCCCATGAAGCTTTTCACCTCTGTTTGAGTTTGCGGTGGTCTCATTTCGATGATGGCCTTGATCTTTTGAGGATCAACCTCGATGCCTCGCTCGGTGACCATGTATCCTAAGACTTTGCCTCGGCTGACCCCAAATGTGCATTTGGCAGGGTTTAACCTCATCGAGTGTTTCCGGAGGCGGTCGAAGAACTTTCTCAGGTCCGTGAGGTGTTGTCCATCTGATCCCTTTGAGTGGATGATCATGTCATCGACGTACACTTCGATCTCTTTATGGATCATATCGTGGAAGAGGGCGGTTGCGGCCCGTTGGTAGGTAGCCCCATCAATCTTTAGTCCGAATGGCATCACTGTGTAGCGAGGTTCCCAGTGGGGTTGTGAAGGCTATTTTTTCTTGATCTTCTTCGGCCATCTTGATTTGATTGTATCCGGTAAGAAACCCGTCCACGAAGGACTTGACCTCGAAATTGGCTGTAGTGTCTACCAACATGTCGATGTTTGGTAGTGGAAAATCGTCCTTGGGACTTGCTTTGTTGAGATCTCGGAAGTCCACGCGCCGCACTTTTCCGTTGGCCTTGGTGACCGTGACTATGTTGGATAGCCATGTAGGGTACTCGATCACCCTGATGAAGCCAACGTGAAGCATCTTCTCGATCTCTTCTTTGACTTGTAAAGACCATTCTGGCTTGATTCGGCGTAGCTTTTGCTTGATGGGCTTAGCCTCGGGATTCAAGGGGATCCGATGTTCTACAATGTTTGGATCTAATCCGGGCATGTCTCGGTAAGACCAAGCGAACACGTCCACAAATTCTTTGAGCAAGCGCGCCAATGCGTCTTGCTCTGTGCCGATGAAGAAACTTCCGATTTGCGTCTCTTTTGGCTCTTCAGCAGTTCCCAAATTCACTTTGGTTAAAACCTCCTCGGCAGCTTGGGCTCGGTTTTTCTCTCGTTTGACAACATGCTTAAAGATGTGCTTAATGTATTGTTCGTTTAATGTGTCTGCTTCTTTATCAAGTGAATCGTTATTAACTGTTTGTGTGTTAGTTAATTTATCAGTTGTTAAAGATGCAATGAGAGGATACTCGGAAAGATCGAAGCATTCATTAAGAGCATACGGGAATACATTATTGGCAATGAGTTCGTAATCTTCTGGCGTGAGGCCATCAGATGACTCGAGAGACTCGAATTCAAAGATAATGGACTCGGGATGGGTTTTGACACTGGACTCTAGGACTCGAGGGGTCAGACCAAGTTGTTCGATCATGTCCTTTTTGCTGGCGGTGGGTCCGGAGAAGGTGGCCCAGTTATTGAGTGGCAATGAGCTTGATAGGAGGCGGGGTTTGAAAGGCTTTGTGTCACCGTTCCCGATCATGGCTATCATAGAGTTATCAGAAACAAAATCGATTAGGTCCGGCACCTCGATTTCTTCATTGAAGAGCAGGTGGAGCAGTGGCTCGTTCCAAGCATCGTCTGCGGAGTCTTTCGCTCTTGTCTTGGGCATTGCTAGCTCGAATGCAGACTCGTCCCGCTTGTTGAGGGCAGGGGTGTTGACAGAGAGTTTTTCGAGTTCTTCTGCCAAAGAGGGGGTTTTCCCGAACCAGAATTCATTGTGAATAGTGGTGGTCGTGGGTCCCGGCAGAGGTGGTGCGTCGAGAAATGCTCTTCTGACGGGATTTGCCTTGAGGCCTCTGAATCTTGCAAGGTTCTGCTGGAGCTTGTCCATGGTTGTCGGCCAGCTTTGTTTGGCGTTGATCAACTCTGTTCCCTTTCCTGTGTCTTCATTCAAGTTGTCATCTTTCTTTGTGAAGTACTTGGTCATGTCGAAGCTGTAAGGGCGGATATCGAAGATTGCGTGCAAACCTCTTTTGCTATTGGCGGAGCGTTTCCGCGCAGCTCGTTTGTCTTCCGCAGCATCGTCGGGAGTAAGAATGTATCCCAGGCCATGGAGGGTATTCTGTTCCTTGATATTGATGATTTGTTGGGTGCCCTGATAGCGTTTTCCCAAACCAAGCCCCGGGATGTAGTTCATGCGCTTCATCATTTTCATCGGGGAGGGATCTCGGTCCCATATCAAAGGCGTGCTCTATGTGGCACACCTGGGCCTTCGGGCTTTCGATTGTGAATCCTGTCAGCATCATGCCGTCATTGTCGTGTTTGATCTCCAGGACCGGGACACCATTTGTGTCGGTCCCTTCGGTGACTATGCTATCACCATAGATGATGGTAAGGTCCGTTCCTTGGACGAACTTTACGCACTGATGGAGGGTGGATTCCACCCCATTGATTTGGTGTAGCCAAGGGCATCCCAAGATGGCAGTGAATGTGATCGGAATGTCGATGACTTGGAAGTCGGTCGGGACCATCTGCTTTCCGAACCATATGTTCAGGGTGGCTATTCCGAAGACTGAGCGAGACGTTGAGTCGTATGCCTTGATTGTCTGAGTTGAGGGTTTTAGATCAGTGGTCTTGATCCCTAGCAAATCCATCATTTTGGATGGAAGGACATTCATGGCTGATCCCCCATCTACCAAGACCCTAGGGAGACGGCGCTCGTCAAGTTGAACTGTTATGTAGAGATGCTCATTGTGGTCAGCCCCAAATTTTGGGAGGTCGAGTTCCGTGAAAGTGATGATGTTGCTGTAATGAACGTTGCCGATCATCTGAACCACTTCGTCAGGTGTCACGGTGATGGGAACTATGGTCTGGGCCAGGCTTTCTTCCAGCTTGAGTTTGTGCGGGTAAGATGAAGTGAGTAAGGACCAGAGTGAAATGTTAGCCTGAGTACGCTTGAACTGAGTTAAAACAGGATCTTCAGCGTTCGGATCAAGGGTTTCGGCTTCTTTGGCGTAAGGCCCCTTTTCAGTTCGTGGCTCTGCATGGCCTGGCCTTTTGTCCGCCCGTGGAGGATTCATCGGGATTTGACCGAACGTGTCGAACGTTCACCTTTGGCTTTGCCGCTTTGCTCGTCTCTCCTATTTATGTAATGAGAGGGCCTTGATTGGCGAAGGGCCATACTGCGCATTTCAGTTCGTTTACCGTCATTGCTTTTGTTGAAGCGTCAACAGTGGATTTGAGATCTTCCCAAGACATGGCTTGAGGTATCTGGACCCTCGGGCCATTGGTGGCGGTGCGGAGCTCGTCCCAGCTGATCATGGAGCAGACGTTGTCGTGGCCTTGCGCAGAGCTAGGCTGAGGAGATTTGCTGGAGTAGATGACGTAGTAGTCAAACTTTCCTGATGGTTCTCCGAGGGTTCCGACTGTGGGGTCACCGGATTCGTATCTCTTCTTCAGTTTTTGTTGAGAAGAGGGTTTCTTCTTTCTTCGAGGGCGATCATCGTTCATTTCATCTTGAAAATCCCTTTCCAGACAAGCGGTGCGATCACGTACGTCCCACCAGATGTGTTCGTTGTTCGGCGGTGGTATCGGGACCTCAGGATGTTGACCGGACATGTCTTTCCTCAGGGGGTCTTGTGGCTTTATGTCGTAACTGCATGGCTCGTATGAGGGCAACAGGTTAACTTCCGGGAGACCATGAGAGACGTTAGAAGCTGCAGGAGCAGGCATGCCTTTGGAAGTCCCAGGTGGTTGGGGGGTGGCTAATGTTCCGAAGTGGTGCATGGCACCTTCGATCCAGGCTTGTTGTTCGCCTTGGCGTTTCTCAAGAGCCATGAGGACTTGCCAAACTTCCTCCATTGTTGGGAAATTTCTCGGGGGTAAGGTCCCGTTTTCTTCGCTGTTATCCACTGACTTGGCCATGAGGATTTGACGGACTGCCCTAGTAACTGCGCTGGGAAGGATGTTGGACCTTGCGGCTTTGACACTGGGAGAGTAGTTCCCGGGTATTCTCGATCACTCTCGGTTCGCTGGAGGGGGTGACGGGTAAGGTTTAGACACGGGAAGGCCTTTCGGGATAAAGGGGGGAAAGCTCACGTGACATGCGGTTTCCGCTTTGCTATTTTTTTATTTTTTTGTTGTTTTAATTTACTTAAAACGTGTTTTCTCAGAGTCCTAGGTAGGTTGGAAAAGATTTCTCTTCTTTTTCGCAACTATGCTAGATCCTGGGTCGGTGGAGACCATCTCGTGCGGCTATAAGCCCTCATTTTGCACCCGTATTTCGACATCTCGGGGTGGACAGCCCCGGGCGAGGGTCCTATAGGGCAAGGGGTTTCCACCGGCCTAAAAGAAAAATCGAACCTAAGGACCAAGCCTGTCATGTTCATTTTAATGCGTTAGCCATGTGAATAGTGAACCGAGCCGGCCACTGAGTCAAGATCGGGTCGAGAGTTCAGCATGACCTCTCTTTACCTTGCTTGCGCAAGGGATCTGTGATGTTAGGCGTTGGCTGGGTCATATTGTCATGGCTGACATATTAAAAGCTTGATGACAGTGTCATGTGGGCATGGATGTATATCCGGGACGGAACATCGTCTGGGCGTAGCTTCGGAAATCAAGATCAGGTCGAGATTTTAGCATGACCTTTCATCGCTTTGCTTGCGCGAGGGATCTTGAGTTCCGAGCTTCGACTCAGAAAATAGCCGGCATGGGATATGTATCCAGGCTGTATGACACGGACTGGGTAAAAACCAACCGAGTCGGAACAGAGTGTGACTCAAGACTCGAGCGTGCATAGTTGACACTTGGCTAGGATGGGATGTTTGGAATGATCCCGTGCGCATCCAAGAGGCCTAGGAAGACCAAACGGACAGCGACTGAGACCACCCCGGGTTGAGGGTTGTAGTGTGCAGTGTATCCGAGGCAGCAGTGTGCGTAGCGTGCAGTGTAATCGAGGCAGCAGTGTGAGTAGCGTGCGGTGTACCGAGCCAGCAGTGCGAGTAGTGTGCGGTCTCTAAAATTCTTTTTCTGAGTAAATCAGAAGGTTTTGAAGAATTTTAAATGTATGTACACAGATGTATATTGATGAAGTTTTTTTTGTATTTTTTTTTTTTGTAAAATAAAAAAGTAAAGCACATGCACACACACACAACAGTTAAAGAAAGGGGTAAAATGAAAGTTTGACCCTCATCATTGTTTTAAAAAATCTTTTGTTTTGTTTAAAATTTTTTTTTAAAACAAAATATCCCCAGCGGAGTCGCCAACTGAAATTACCCGGATTCGAGAGACAGCGCGATCGCGCCCAGGCATCTGGCATTTTCGCTGCGTTGGGAGGGTGTCTCGCTGTGTGTTTGCTTTGTAGAGTCGCCACGCCGTTTTGATTAAGCCCAAAACATTGAGAAAAGGTATCAATTTAAAAATAAACTATTTTTGTGTGATGAGATTTTTTAGTTCGGAGGTCAGATTACTCCTCGGGAAGAGAATATTAGAATATTAGAGCTCACCCGAGTAGCCTCGTAAAAACGAGTCTTTCGATACCCCTTCTTTCTTTAAATGTTGTGTGTGTGTGTGTGCTTTTAAAAATGCATGCTGAGTCGGATGTCAACATTGTACACTGCTTATTGAAATGTATTGAAATAGTGTAGGAAGGAAGCCTTACCAATGTTGGTTCATGTCTGTCTTCCGCAGGGGAATAGTGTTTGAGGATGGAATAGTGCTCCGGGGCGGACCGGGATTGCTTCGGGAAGTACCGGTTGTCTGTGGACAGAGCTTCGGCGTGCCTCGGGATTGTCAAGTGTGTACTCGGACAGAGTTTCGGCGTGCGTTGGGATTGTTGGTTGGATTCGGGCAGAGGTTCGGCGTGTGTTGGGATTGTTGGTTGGATTCGGCCAGAGGTTCGGCGTGCGCCGGGATCGTCGATTGGATTCGGGCAGAGGTTCGGCGTGCGTTGGGATTGTTGGTTGGATTCGGCCAGAGGTTCGGCGTGCGTCGGGATCGTCGGTTGGATTCGAGCAGAGGTTCGGCGTGTGTTGGGATTGTTGGTTGGATTCGAGCAGAGGTTCGGCGTGCGTTGGGATTGTTGGTTGGATTCGGGCAGAGGTTCGGCGTGCGTCCGAATTGCCGGTTTGGCTCGAAAAGGGCCGGGACGCCTCGGGAAAGACCAGGCAAGGCCTCGGAGTACCACGAGGGGCCTCAGAGTACCTCGAGAGTGCCTCGGGGCAGCGCGGGAGCGTCTCGGGAGCGCTCGGAAAGGCTTTGGAGCACCACAAGGGGGCTCAGAAGGCCTCGGGAGGATTCGAAAGGGGCCGGGAGTGCCTCGGAAGGACTTAGAAGGGAAGCCAGAAGGCCTAGGGAGAGAGGAGAAGAGGGAGGTGTGTGAAATGAGTGAGGGGGAGCCCTCTATTTATAGTCCTCAGAAATATGCAAGAAGGTCCGTACGGACCTTCCATGTAATCCAAGGTTTTGGTTTTCCTCGATTTGAGGGAATAAGTGGACTTTAAGGAGATTCAGCAATGATGGTGTCTGGTAACAAGAAGGTCCGTACGGACCAACTTGCATACATAAAGGTCCGTACGGACCTTACATGAAGTTCAGTAATGATGGCTTCCGGGATTTGAGGGAATAAGTTGGACTTTAAGAGGATTCAGTAATTATGACAACAAAGAGGTCCGTACGGACCATTTCTGCTTTTTTACATAATTCCTGAAAGGTCCTTTTGTCCCTTTTTGTTCCAGAAAGGCCCCCTCCTTGGTTTGGTTGGTGATTTTGTGGTTTTTGAGGGTTATGGGTATTCGAGACCGCGTTTGTGTGAGTCTGCGGTGTTTCCCGTGTGCTCGGAAGAGGGTGATCCAGATTGGGGTACTTACACATGTACAATCACTGCCCCCCGTGAACGAACCGCTTGATGATGCTGCTCGTAACCTTGATGTGGAGGCTAGCGAAGGCAATGGGTTAGTTCATCGTAGGAGACGTTTGATGATAAAGGGTCCCGTTGCTGCCAATCCAACTAATCAAGTGAATGTAGATGAGGAAGGCACTGCTGATAGTGATCGTGACTGGAAGCATGTTGGTTCGCTATCCAATTTTGATAACATTTTTGATGGTCTCCCTAGTTCATCACTTCCGATAGATCTTAATGGGGTAAGGATCTCTTCATATTGTTTTAAGAATTATGTATATACATTTTTTTTAACTATACATATATGTTTTTTTTTTTTAGATTGATGGCCATACCATAGAGATCGATGACGAAGAAAGTCGAAGCTCTGTTGATGACCCTTCCACTTTTGACTTACTCATAAAAGGAGTTGATGTTGTCTCGTGTTCACGTGCATTGGAAGTGCTTCCTAAGCAACCACCATGTGAGAAGGCAGTGTGTGAAAAGAGATTGAGTTTGGTGCAAGGACAGAAAGATGCCATAATGCCCCCTGTATTGACCATTCCTCATGTGAATGCACGAGCCGCTCCTTCTTTTAGTGTTCGTGATGTCAAATCCCATGCTCAACGCCAAGCAGCCGCCGCTATGGGTGAAAGGATTGTCGAACAATTTGCGAGGTCAACTCCTGAAGGACTTTTGCGCTCGGAGGATAAGTTTTTTGCTATTTTCTCACTGATTGAAGAAGAGTATGGTGTGGACCCTTCTCCTCTCAGGACTAGAGTTGATGCTTTTATGGTTCATGCTAAGGCATTTCAAGATTTACGCTCCCAACATTCTAGCAAGCTAACTCCCTTTGATCATGCTGAACAACTAGTTGATGTTGAGAAGGAGATAGAAAAAGCTACGCTTTACGAGACAGAGCAGATCTCTCGCAGCACCACCCTCACTCAAGAACTCTCTTCAACGGAGTCTCGTCGTGCTATATTGTTGAGTGAGCTCGAGCAGTTGGATAATAGGAGTAAAGAACATCATGAGGAAATTGCTAAAGCTAAAGAAAACATTCTTTCAAGCCAAAGCATTGTTTCCAACTTGAAATCTAGATGTGAAGAGATAAAGCAGACCCCAACTATCTCCGAAGCGGATGCTTTGAAGTTGGAGGCTCTGAAGAGTGTCTTAGAGGATGATTGTAAAGACATCAGTATGCTTGTTTGGATGTCTTAGAAGTTGATTTATTGACCTCTTGTGTTTAGTACTTCATTGCTTCTCACTTTCTACTTGTAATGGTTCAACCATATTTTGCTATGAAATAAAACTCTTCGGTTCTTGTCCTTTTGTTTTCTTTCCCTTCTTACTATATATATGGTTTTTTTTAATAGACTGTACTTGGAAAAGAGTGTCCAAGTTGCCTACGTACCCGAAATGGGATCAAGTCATAACGTAGTTAACCATCAAGACTTGACCTGATGGCCAGAGCACTGGGACACCAACACGGAGGTCCTGGGTTCGACTCCCCCCAGTGGTTAGAGTGGATGATTATCCCTCCCTAGTTAATATTAGGCGCCTCTGGGGTGGGGATTTTAAGGGAATTTCAGAGAATTGATGGACTTGTTAGTAAAAATTGACTTACACAAAAAAGGGGTTTGACTCGAGATGGGCAAGCCTCAAAATAAATTAAAAAAAAAAAGTCATAACGTAGTTCAAACGAGAAAAGAAGAGGGATTTTTTTTTGGGAGACTGTACTTGGAAAAAGAGTCCAATTTGCCTACGTACCCTAAATGGGATCAAGTAATAACATAGTTCAAACGAGAAAAAAAAGAGGGATTTTTTTTGGGGAGACTGTACTTGGAAAAAGAGTCCAAGTTGCCTACGTACCCAAAATGGGATCAAGTCATAACGTAGTTCAAACGAGAAAAGAAGAGGGATTTTTTTTTTTTGGGAGATTGTACTTGGAAAAAGAGTCCAAGTTGCCTACGTACCCGAAATGGGATCAAGTCATAACGTAGTTCAAACGAGAAAAGAAGAAGGATTTTTTTTGGGAGACTGTACTTGGAAAAAGAGTCCAAGTTGCCTACGTACCCGAAATGGGATCAAGACATAACGTAGTTCAAACGAGAAGGAGAAGAAAGGTGTTTTTTTTTTGGTGCCTTTCACAGTTTAAGCTCGTGCGTGCCAGGAGCATACTACGACTTCAAGGGAAATACTGCTTCAGGAATTTTCCATTGATCAGACCGATTCTGACTCCATCTTGATCAACGATTTTGTAAGCTCCATTGGTGTAAACCTCCTTTACAAGGTAAGGACCATCCCATTTAGAAATGAACTTGTTTCCTGTTCGGTGCGTCATAATGATTGGTCTTCTAACTGCGAGCACCAAGTCCCCTACTTGAAATGATCTGGTCGAACTTTCTTGTTAAAGGCTCTTGTCAGGTGAGCTTGATAACATTCAAGTTGTTGTTGAGCTTCAAGTCTTTTCCCGTCCAACGCCTCCAATTCTTCAAGGCAAAGTCGAGCATTCTCTTCGGTGGTCAGACCTTCTTGAATGGCTATCATCAAAGAAGGTATTTGTTGCTCGAGCGGCAAGACTGCTTCGACACCATAGACAAGTGAATATGGAGTTGCTTGTGTTGGAGTACGATATGTGGTTCTATACGCTCAAAGAGCTTCTCCTATCCTCTCGTGCCAATCACGTTTTGACTTTGCAACCACTTTCTTTAACAGGTTGCCTAGGGTCTTATTGAAGGCTTCCGCAAGGCCGTTGGCTGGAGCATTGTACATTGATGAATTATGTTGCTTGAATCCAAACTTAGCGCAAAGCTGGTCTACGAGGGAGTTGTCAAAAGGCTTCCCATTATCAGTGATGATATACCTTGGCACACCATATCGGAATATAAGATTGGACTTTATGAAATTGACTACTGTTTCTTTCTTGATTTCCTTCAGCGGTACAGCTTCTGCCCATTTTGAAAAATAATCGGTAGCTGCCAAAATGTACATGTGACCACCAGATGACTTAGGTAGCAGCCCGACCGCGTCTAACCCCCATGCGTCAAATGGCCATGATGCCACAGTAGGATGCAGAGGTTTCGGAGGTTGGTAAATGAAGTTTGCGTGAAATTGACAGGCTTGACATTTTTTCGCATACTCAATGCAGTCTTTAACCATCGTTGGCCAGTAGTATCCCATCCTCTTTATGCGGAAGTGGAGCTTTGGCCCGGACTGGTGAGCTCCGCATATTCCGGAGTGTGCCTCTTCCATTGCTTGTACTGCCTCCTCATCCCCTAGGCATCGAAGGAAGACGCCCTCAAATGACTGACGAAATAGAGTCCCCTTGTAGTGAATGAATCTTGGTGCTCGTCGACGGATGTCTGTTTTGCGACGTGGTTCACTTGGCAACCTTCCATGCTCCAGGTAATCGATGATAGGGATTCTCCAATCTTCGCTCGTAGCAATTTGTACTGAAACAATGTCCACTTCTTCAGAGTTACACTCAATAAGTTGTGGCAGGACCCATCGTTGACACACTGGCACTTTAACCGGTTCATCATTCAATATAGCTAAAGTTGTAGCTAGGTTTGCTAGGGCATCCGCGATACAGTTCTTGCTTCTTGGGATATGCTCTAAAGTTATGCTTTCAAATTTCGTCATCAAGTGAGCAGCATACATGGCGTACGGTACTATGTTTTCTTTCTTGACCTTATACTCTTTCATGACTTGATTGACCACCAACTGTGAATCACCGTAGACTTCTAAACTGGCAACCTCCAATTCAGCTGCCATTTGGAGGCCGATGATCAATGCTTGGTACTCGGCTACATTGTTTGAGTATTTTTCTTTCAACGCAAAGGCATATGGCAAAACTTGTCTTTGAGGAGACACAAACACGACACCCGCTCCTACGCCATCTGATCGAGCCGCTCCATCGAAGAACATCATCCAAGGTGAAAATGTATCTATGTAGAATACTTCTTCGTCAAGGAGTTCGTCAGAAATTTCCCAATCAGCAGGTATTGGGTGGTCTGCTAGCGCTTCTCCTTTAATCGCTTTCCGAGGTATATATGTGATCTCAAACTCATTGAACAAGATTGACCACCTTGCTAAACGTCCCGACGAAAACGTTTTAGCCATAACATATTTGGGAGGATCATCTTTAGCAACCAAGTGTATTGTATAAGCAAGGAAGTAATGCCTCAGCTTTTGAGAAGCAAATGCTAATGCTAGGTATGTCTTCTCGATTGGTTTGTACCTTCCCGCTGCTTCTGTTAGCCTTCGACTTAAGTAATATAATGCTCTCTCTTTATTTTCTTCAGTGTGCTGAACTAGCATGGCTCCCAAAGATTCTTCTTGCGCAGCAATGTACAACACCAACGGTTTTCCAGGGATTGGTGCCCCTAAGACAGGAGGATTTAGTAAGTACTTCTTTATGCTATCCAAAGCATTTTGGCAGGCATGATCCTATACGAAGGATGCATCCTTCTTCATAAGATGATTGAATGGATGACACCTTCCAGACAAATTAGATATGAACCGCCGAATATACGAGAGAGATCCCTGCAGGCTTCGAAGTTCTTTCAAATTTCGTGGCGCTGGCATGTTTTGTATTGCTTCAATCTTGGATGTATCGACTTCAATACCGCGGTGTTTTACAATGAACCCAAGGAACTTCCCCGACGAAACACCAAAGGCACACTTAGTGGGGTTCATCTTAAGATTGTGTCTTCTCAATCGAGTAAAGACCGTACGCAGATCTTTAAGATGATCTTCCTTCTTTCTTGACTTTACCACTAGATCATCCACATAACATTCTACTATCTTGTGAAGCATGTCATCAAATATTTTCTGCATGGCTCGTTGATAAGTAGCTCCGGCGTTTTTCAACCCGAAGGGCATCACTTTGTAACAATAGATCCCTTTTGGTGTGCGAAATGCAGTCTTTTCCTCATCTTCTGGTGACATTCGTATCTGATTGTATCCCGCACAACCATCCATGAACGATAAGACTTCATGTCCTGTAGTGGCATCTACCATGAGCTCGATGATGGGTAAGGGGAAGTCATCCTTAGGGCAAGCAAAATTTAAATCACGAAAGTCTACACAAATGCGTATCTGCCCACTCTTTTTCTTCACCGGGACAATGCTTGCGATCCACGTAGGGTACTTGACTTCTCTAATAAATCCGGCCTCAATCAACTTATCGATTTCCTCTTCTATTTTGGCTGTCAATTCAGGAGAGAAAGTTCGTCGTGTTTGTTTTATTGGTCGGGCTCCATGCTTGATAGCTAGGTGATGAACAGCTACCTTGGGGTCAAGTCCAGACATTTCCTTGTAAGCCCATGCAAAAACATCTTTAAATTCAAGCAACAACTTCAAGTATTTTTCTTCCTCCACAGGATCTAAGTGAGCACTAATGAAGATGGGTCTGGGGTCTTCTGTCGTTCCTAAGTTGAGTTCCTTAAGTTCATCAATCGTTGGTTGCCCCCCGTCTTCAAGTTGTGGTGGTGCATCATCAATTTCTTCTTCTGAAGATTCTGATCCATCACTCTCTTCAAAAGTAATGTGATGTACTGAGGCATAGATTTGCTCATCATCATCTTCCTTATTTGATATCTTTTTCTTGTAGACTTGACGGTTTGGAGACGTCTCTTGTCTTGTCAATATGATGATATTTCTTCTAGCCCTAAGAGTACCATCATTGCTGATTTCGAGCATTGTTTTTCTTTTCATGCGAGAAGGTACCAAACTTCGCATGTCTTCATCTTCTTTACGTTTTTCTTGTTGATCAAGCTTAGAGGCTAAGGCTGTGCCACGTGTATGAGAAGGAGGTTGGGGTCCTAATCTCTTAAACACTGGTTTAGAGGAGCTTTGGACTACCTCAGATGATGACAGTTGAGCTCCCAATCTTCCGAACACTGATTTAGAGGCGATTAGTGGTCCGTTTGATGTATCGGCTTGACCTTGTGGTCCCAACCTGTCGAACACACTTCCATTCACGGTCGAGCTTCCAATGCGATCGAATATAGAACTCCTTGAAGTCGGGCATTCTTGATTATCTTCTTCTTTATCTTCTTCTATCGTGATATATTGCACCATCTTTACCTTTGACTTCCCTCTTATAGGGACGTGAATGGGCTCATTTGGAGTAAAGCCAAGACCGGTCTTCGGAGCCATAATTTTATGCCCTTGTTGCCTCAACTTCTTTTGTGTCTCGTTCAAGCCATGCAGCTTTTCGCCTATGAGTTCTGGGCTTAGTTCCCCGAGCTGTGTTGGATTCCCAAAATCATATTCTGCAGCTTCCATTAACTTATATGCCTTTGGATCGAACCCATCATCAGTCCTTTTTTCAGGAAGTTGAGTGTTTTGCGACACATGTCTGGATGCTTCAACAAACCCTTTGAGTGTAGGTTTGGAATCCCCTATTTTTTTGAGCGGGAACGTTATTCCATCCCCTAGACTTCGGAGATCGCTATCCTTCATTTTCACCGGTACCTTTTTCGTCTTTTCTTTAACGAGCTCAACGAACGGAGATTCTCCATCCTTTCGACAAGACTTCGGGACATATCGTAAGATTGGGGTGACTTTGAAGCTTCTAAAGAAATGTTTTCCTTCTTGAGTTGCTTGGTCGCAGAGTCACTTTTATCAGCAACGGCTTTTGCTTGGACCTGATCTTCTTTAGCTTCCAAAGTTTCAGAATTAGTCTTCTTTTCTGGAAAAATTTCTTTTGGCACCTCAAAGTCTTCATAAAATTTTGCATCAGCAAAGTGGGCTTCTACCTCTGTGAATGGTTTGTTATCACCCAATATCGTTACCTCTCCGCCCTTATAAAACTTGAAGCATTGGTGAAGGGTAGAAGGGATTACTCCATTAGCATGTGTCCAAGTCCGTCCTAATAACAAGTTGTAAGATGTCCTTGAATCAATCACGTGGAACAAAGTGTCTGCTTGCAACTCACCAATCGCTAGTTGTAGACGAATCATCCCAATCGCACGTTGTCCTCCTTGGTTGAAGCCTTGAATGACCAAACGGCTCTTCGTGAGTTCATCTACAGATATGCCCAGCTTCTTCATTGTAGTTTTTGGCATGATGTTCACAGCTGATCCGCCATCAATGAGGATTCGATTGATCTTCTCTTCTCTGATGTATCCTGTGACAAATAGAGGACGGTTGTGCAATTTCGAGCCTAGCTGGAGGTCTTCATCAGTAAAAGTGATTGTCGTGCAGCATGAGGCACAAGGTTGTGACGGAGGTTTCCCGTTGTCCACTTCGTTAACACCCCCTAACTTTATTAAGTTTTGTGGGGCCTTAATCACCAATGTCTCTTCGACGTCTTCATCATCTTCCTCATATGTAGACACCATGAAAACTTCGACAACAAGTTCTTCTGTAGTCGCAGAATCGGTGAGGATGGAGACATGATTCGTTTCTACCGACTCTTCGCTTTCAAGGACGATCTTTCCTTGCTTAGAGAGATTCATAATCAACTCTTTAAGTACAAAACATTTTTCAGTCGCATGACTAACAAGTCGGTGGTACTTGCAATATTTTGCCTCATGTGTACGCCCACTCTCCTCGGGACGTTTGCACTTTGGAAGTTGAATAACCTTCTTTTCAAGCAAATACTCCAAAATACCCGGAACATCAGAATCTGGAAAGGGATAAACTTTTTCCTCTAGCTCTTTCAGTGTTGGGCACTATTTTTCTACTTCTCGAGGTGGTTCAACCTTCTTATAATCTTGCTTCTTGTTCTTTGCAGGGATCTTTACTGGAGCTGTCGTGATAACCATTGCTTCCTTAGACCCTTTGTTGAACTTGTCTACTTTCTTCACTTCATTCTTTTCTTCTTTGGGCTTGGGAATGAAAGCACTACCCCCTCCATGGGCAGCAATGTTCATCTCCATGTCATGAGCCCGCGTAGCTAGTTCTTCGTATGACTGAGGCTTAAGTCCTTGTAGAATATACAAAAGTCCCCTATGCATACCTTGCATGCATAATTCAATTCCTGCATGGTCTGAGATCTTCTCCTTGCAATCCAGGCTTAGCGCGCGCCACCTGTTGATGTAATCAACTACAGGCTCATCTTTCCGCTGCTTGGCATTGGTTAGCTCTATCATGATCACTGCACGACGAGTGCTATAAAATCGCGTTAGAAACTCCTTCTCCAACTGTGCCCAACTGTCAATTGACTCTGGCTCTAAGTCGGTGTACCAGTCAAATGCACTTCCCTTTAGCGAACGTACAAACTGTTTGGCAAGAAGGTCTCCCTCTGTACCAGCATTGTTACATGTCTCCACAAAGTGCGCAATATGTTGTCTCGGATTCCCCTTCCCATCAAACTGTTGTAACTTGGGCGGTTGATATCCTGATGGCATCTTCACATCTTCATAGCATCGATCCTTCTCGTATATGGTTTTGCATACATAAAGCTGCTCTGAGTAGGACCTCCATATTGTGCTCTGATTGTGCTAGCTATCATATCCTGCAACTGCTGAATGGATATCGATCCGAGTGAGGATTGCTGGAAATCCTGATCCATTGGTTGCTTTGAAGTTGATCCGCGTCCGTGGTTTCCAACTGTATGCTTTGAAACGTGCCCATGAAGGGTTTCCTTTTCCGACTCAGTGTTGTTCTGGCTCTCCAACTTGTTCATGAGAGAAGCAATCTGCAAATCCTTGTCAGCCACCACTTTGGTTAATTTCTCGATAGACTGAGCCATAGTTGCAATCTGTTCTTCCACTGAAGTTGCATCAGCCATCATCACATGCATGATAGAGGTGGACGACTCAGAGTTCTTTGGAGAACTACGCGGGTTAGATGCCCCAGGAGAAGAGCTCGAGCTTGAACCGGTACTTGACTCTTGTGAACTTGCTTGTGAAACGTGTGCGACCGCTTGCTTTGGCTTACTTTGAACGGTTTCCATTGAACTAGTTTCTGTATACTTCTGAGTACTTCCCGGCACCGAAGTAACCTTGGGCTTGACTTTTGGACAGGCCACCTTTGGCTGTGTAAGCTTTATCGCTCGTAATCCCTCCTGAGATCCCGACGACCCAGACATGCTTCGAGTTCTCGGACCAATGGGCAAGCTATGTGTCCCCTCAGCAACCATACCTTTCATCTTTCTAGCCTTAGTGTTGTCATGCTTTGGTGCCATCGTTGATAAAGTCTTCTTATGGAGATAGAGATGAGATGTAGAGTTGGTCCCACCGGGTGTGCCAAAGATTTGTACACACTAATTTCTCGTCAAACACGTGGACACGAAATTAAATGCACAATAATTTAAATTTTATTATAGTCAAACTTTGTGGATTACAACTCTAAGACATTACCAATTACAAGGTAATAATCCCCTGATTCTATCTCTGATGTAGGTGGAATTTGAGAGCCGAATGGGCTTGCTTTCAAAATTGAACGATTGTAGTGTAGATGTGGTTTGAACGAGGGCCGTTGGGCTTGATCTCAAACAAGGCTTGCAATCTTCTTTACTTCGACGAAGGGCCGTGGAGGCTTGATCTTGGGCGAAGTTGATGAAGACGTTGACGTTGACGTTGAACGGCCCGGTGGCTTGTGTTCTTCGTCGAATGATTTGTTGATGTTGAAGGCTTGAATTGATGTCTTGGCGGAGCTTTAGCAGTTCTTGCAGAGAATTTTCCGTCCCCCCTTCATTTGCAATGACCTCTTATTTATAGGTTAGTCATAGGGGAAGTAATTTTGGTAACCCCGAGAGATGGGCCATTATTGGGCTTTTCCATCCCAATGGATCCATTTTGTAATATATGGGTTGTCAATTTATTTTATTTGGACTTTTACCCATTTATTAACAAATGAAAACATTTAAATATTTTATGGACTTTGACCTTTTAATTTTGACTAGTCAACATTTTGACTTTTTTAACCAATCAAAATTAACGAACTTATAGTCAAAATTTTAGTGTCTACAGCAGTATTCACCATACGATGCCTCTCCAGCAATCTCTTCCTTCAAATTGTTCTGATACAATCTCAACGGCAAAGCTTGCTCCACATCTGAGTACAGAAAGTGGTTCATTATTTAAACAGTACGTAATCAATAAGAAGGTTGACAAATCTATTTGTATGTTTTTATAATGAACTCACCCTCCAGATGTAAGAAGAATGTTTATGATTTTTTCTATTAAAAATCAAACATTTTCAAAATGACCTTTAAATTCAAAATAGCCATTCGTTTGGGGACGGAGTGAATATTTTGTCTCTCGGTGGTCAGTTTTAATGTCATGCTTTTCTGTGTTCTCGCATTGAGGATGACCGGTTAGGGTTTTGTACCTCCTAAAGTTTTTGTATGGACCCATAAATGACTTTCTCTATAAACTATAGTCTTGTTACAAAAACTCGAGTTTTAATCAATAAACAAGCAAGTATTACACCCCTCACACCACTACGGTATTGCAAATAGTGCTGTTCAAACACACCCCCCAAGGGGACCCCCTTGCATATCATGACCAACTCCTTGTCCAAATTCGTAAGTGTTACAGTCGTCCATGTGTTGCAGCACTGCGGCAAAATGCAAGATTATTTACACGCCCCCTATTGATGGATCAAGGACCGATAATAATTAACGCCCCCTATTGATGGATCAAGGACCGATAATAATTAGGTCTATAATGGACGCATCTCTGGTCTAATTAATTTTGGTCGTTCACATCCTACTTGGAGTGGCGTCATATTGTCCCTTCGTCGCAGCACTGCAGTGGTTTCTTGTCCTTAATTATCCTATTCCATTTTCCTAAAATGATTGTCCATTTTTTTTTTTTTTTTGAATATACCAGTGGTAAGCCGTGCTACGCACAGGTAGCATTTTGCAATTTATTTTTTATTTTCATTAATAAATGAAAGTTATTTTATTATAAATTTAAATAAAAAAATATTTTTTATTTATTGTATTTAGTTTGAAATAAACTAATAAGCTATTTGTTTTTTCCTATAATGTTGTCTACCTTATAGTTTTTCTACATACAAAAAAGCGTTAAGTACTCTCGATCAAATGGATATTGAATATAGATTTCTTATGTAATTTGAGCTATCAGTATTGAATTATATAATATATATTTTTTTAAGGTGCCAAATTTCATATTTTAAAAATAATACTCAAACAAACAAAAAAAGAAATTCAATATAACAAAATATATCATCTTATTGTTAACTCAATTACAAATGACCCAATGATTAAATATTTCATATTCTTTATATGCATTCTATAAATAGACTTACAAAAATAATTTGTATAATAATAATAAATATTCTCTTCGTCGCATCCTACTTGGAGTGGCGTCATATTGTCCCTTCATCGCAGCACTGCAGTGGTTTCTTGTCCTTAATTATCCTATTCCGTTTTCCTAAAATGATCGTCCATTTTTTTTTAAATATACTAGTGGTAAGCAATGCCACGCACGGGTAGCATTTTGCAATTTATTTTTTATTTTCATTAATAAATTAAAGTTATTTTATTGTAATTTTTAAGTAAAAAAAATATTTTTATTTATTGTATTTAGTTTGAAATAAACTAATAAACTATTTATGTTTTTTTCCTATAATGTTGTCTACCTTATAGTTTTTCTACATACAAAAAAGCATCAAGTACTCTCGCTCAAATGGATATTGTATATAGATTTCTTATGTAATTTTAGCTAGTAGTATTGAATTATATAATATATATTTTTTTAAGATGGCAAATTTCATATTTTAAAAATAATACTCAAAAAAGAAAGAAATAAATTCAATGTAACAAAATATATCAACTTGTTGTTAACTCAATTATAAATGACCCAATGATTAAATATTTCATACTCCCTCCGACCCATAAAACATTACCCCTTTTACTATTTTAGGCGTCCCACTTTAAAGTTCCACTTTCCTAAAAAGAAAATTTTTTAATACTTCTTTATTCATGGGACCCACTTGTCATACTCACAACACTTTTCAAATTTACTATTCTCTCCACTCATTCTCTCTCCTCCCACTCACAACACCTTCTTTAATAACATTATTCCTTATTTTCCATTCTCAACAGTAAAAGGGTAATGTTTTATGGGACGGAGGGAGTATTCTTTATATGCATTCTATAAATAGACTTACAATAATAATTTGTATAATAACAATAAATATTCTCTCATACTTTACTTTTATACTCACAATATCAATCAAATTAATTACTATTCTTTTCACTCATTCTTTCTGTTACTTTAATTTTTTTACTCACAACACGTCTCTCGTACCTCACTTTTTCCTTAATCATCGAGCCAAAAATGTTAGTCCGATTTGAGGTGAGACGGAGGAGGTATATTAGAATACATCTATATTACAATTGACAATGAGAATAACCGCCAAGACAAAGAACGGCTTCGATTGAATCTCACGAAATTGATCCGACGGTCCAAATTCGCCCTCCCTTTCCACATCCCACACTTACAAAAAATTGTCATGAAAAAAAAATTGCAAAGTAGAACTGCTACTAAAAAACTACATCCTGGCAATATTTTTATGTGTTAGCTTATGGAGAAAGTACACAAATTTGTGTTTATTTTTGTTTCTTTTGCTTTTAGGTGAATCATCATCATCAAACCAAGAAATGAAATGCCTTCCTTCAGGAAAAGTTAAGAAGAAGAAGGTAAATCAATTTCTTGATTAATTACTTATGTGAACCCTTTAACCCGTTTCATGTATGATGTTTCGGTTGTTCATGTTCGGGAAAATGTAGTGATCAGCATATGGATTACAACTGATGTCAGCTTGCTGCTTTTGTTGTCAACCTACCAAGCTTTTGTGTTAGATTTTTGAAATCTGATAGTTCTTGCAAGGCATTGTCATATAACCATTGATTATATATATGACAAATATATCTTTGAAAAGGAGCAAAGTGGATCAGTGTTGCATACATTACTAGCTTGCGATTATTATTTCTTAGGTACCATGAATATTTATTCTATTTCAGTACCTTGGAGAAAATTAAAAAAAATGAAAAATGAAAATAGAGGAAAAAACTATGAAGTTTATTTTTTTAATGTACAAGCAAAAAGATGACATTGTTGGTAAAGTTCCATTAATATTTGCAGTTTGGCTTCGATGGTATACAATTTTGGCATTTTGAATTCTTTTCATCCTGGATGGAGGAAGTAGTATTTTACAAAAACTTGCATAAAGTCTACTTTGTTCATCGGATACCAAAATCCCCTACTGGAAAAAATTTATGAAAGAATTTGAGAGGAATTAATGCATATTATTTTATCAGTAATTATTGAATTAATATATTTTCTCCGTTCCAAATTGAGCTTCTGATTTTTAAAGATCCATTCAAAGCATTTTAAAATGCATTGAAAACCTTGATTTCGTGACATACATTTTCAATAAAACTTGGGTTTAAAACTATGCTAAAATCATAATAACGTGTTCAAAATATAAAACCTTCATTTTTATCTTTTATGTTAACTCAATTTGTTTTCGTGTTTAGAGGCTTTATGATATGAGTGCTAGATATATTGTTATTTCAAACGTCGGATCTATTTGATATGTATCGTATCATAAGGATGTGAAACCGGATGCAGGAGATTATCGTGTAGATTTTTCAATTCACCTATATTGGATGTTCAACAACCAGTTGAGAAAGGGCATCCCATTAAACTCTATTTGCATCTTGAAGGCTCAGAATTTTTCATGTTGATTTGTAAACTTATACAAATCTAATCTACCCACTTTGAAAGTTATGTTCATGCCTAAATTGGTGGATATGAAAATGGTGTTGGTGGGAAATGTGGAGGTTATGGAGTTTTTACATGAGTAGAAAAAAAATATCTAATCTACCAATTTCACAACCGAAATGCTAATTTTAATTGTTACATTCATTAAAAAAATCACTACAAAAATAAATATCTACAAGCTCCACATGAGTAAAAAATAATAATAATATTCGTCAAATTATTATTTGATAAATTTAGTTATTTAAAAGATACAAATAGAAATAAAAAACAAATAAATATATTATCCCCAAAAAGTAATTAGAATAAGTTTTTATTTATAAATATAAGAAAAAGTAAGGGACTATGCCCGATAAGTTCTAAAAAAGTTTCATAATGCCCGATAAGTTCCTTCCCCATGTTGTATTTTGATGTTGTATTATGTTTCGAAAATACAACATCAATTAAGGCCATAATACTGCATTCCGGCGGCCGCCGGTGACCGGAGTCCGAAGCCCATGGACCGGCGACCAGATTCCGACCTCCGACGATCGGATTCCGGCGATCGACGGCCGGATTCCGACCAAAATTGCCGGATTTCGGTGAAAATTGACCGGATTTCGGCGAAAATTGACCGGAATCTGGCATGCGGCGATAGCAGACGGTGGCGGCGGAGCTGGGCTGTGGCGGTGGTGTGGATGCAGTATTATGATTTTAAACTACTGCATAACTAAATGTTGTATTATACATAATACAACATGAGAACTTATGGGGCATTTTAATACAATGAGGAACTTAGTGGGAAGTGATTTGTTCCAAAAGAAACTTATGGGGCAAATTTCCAAAAAGTAAAAAAAATTAATGAAAAATACCCAAAAAAAATAATTAAAAATAAAAATAAATATCTATCGTTATTGCTATAATATCAATAGGAATATTTTTACTACATGTTTTTTTTATTAATTTGTTTTTTATTATTATTATTTACTTATTGATCTCATAACCATCAATAGCAATATAGTTTGGATTTTATTTTTTATTATTTATTGTTCATGAATTATTGTTTTTACTTTTTGTTGTAAAAATAAATAAAAACTATGTTTGAATTACTTTTTTGGGACATGAAGTTATTTTACTATCACGACGATTTCAATTAAAGAAGTGAAAAATAAATTTAGTATAACTGCAATTAGATAGGCGTCTCTCCGTGCCCTTGGCACGAGGGTTAGTACTAGTAGATAACTAAAAAACAAAGAGTGTTTTGTGAGTGAGTCGGTTATGTGGTAAATCATATGACTTCATAATGCCCCACTCAATCTTAGCTCCACCTAGTCAAGTAAATTGAAAATTGTTCAAAACAATATTCATAAAGCAAGTGGATAAAAAGTAGGTTATGTAAGTAATGTTTTATTTTTCTAGTTATAAAATTTTCTGAGTATCAAGTGTTTCAAAACTCTATTCATCTTTTGCCCTTTTAAGAATAAATCAAAGGGTGAACTATAAATTGGTATTCGTGTCAGTTTAATATTCTTAGTTTTAAGTGACACGAGAATTAAGAAAAAAATGAATGTTGTTAATATAAACAGTAAAGTAGGAAAAAGAAAGTGGGTAGAGGGTTTTTATTGCGAGAGTAAAAAGTGGGTCCTATTATGCATTATAAGTAATAAAGCAACTAATAACTTTAAACTGGGACATACAAAAAAGCAATGTAATAATCTTAAATCGGGATGAAAATCAAAGTAATAACTTTAAATCGGGAGGGAGGAAGCATCATATTGGGTGGATCATAGACATCTAATTTGTTGGGAAATTTGTATATTTGACAATAAATAAGGCTTTCTTGAATTTAACGAAATGACAATGAAGCATAACATAATTAACGGGGCAGGAAATAAAGATAAACTAGAATGCGGAAATTAAAGCAAACCGAGTAATTAACGAAGTCGAGTCTTTTGTTGGACACAATCTCCGCAAGAAGATATTGCCCCGCACTGGTGCTAACGGTCTGAGGCAATCTTCTCTCAAGATAAAACGACTTTACAGTCATTAATAGGAGCACTCCAAATTAATGACTTCGGCGAACAAAATTCGTGTTTGACACTTCCAGACTTTGAAGAAGAATTATGCAACGAGATGCTCTATCTTCTAACATATGATGTTAAGAATTCCGTTGAATTCTGTGACTGAATTTCATAATTCAGTTAATTATCTAACTGAGTTAGTTAACTTTGTTAGATAATTGATTCTCTACTTCTAGTGAGAAGAGAGAGTGAAATTGAGAAAGAGAGAAGTGATTTGATGAATGAGTGATTGAATTGACAAACAGGTGGGGGGTTTATATAGTATATGAAGAGTTAGGGTGTCTCTTGGGAATAGGCACAATTGGTGTCTGGTGGATTCTGGACCATTGGATCAGATCTAGATGGAGGGAGGAGATCTGCTGGGTCGACCCAACAGCCTTGACCCGCCTATTTGAAAAGGCATGGGTCACACCCACCTTTTCAAGAATAGTCACAACCCTTTAATCCGACCGCCCCATTTGCTGGAACCCAACTAAGGCTCGGCCCAAACCAGTCCACCCTAAGCGGCCCACTCGCCCAAGCCCAAACAGATTTACCAAGCGGCCCAACTGTCAACCTTAACCCATTTGACTTGGAATGGATCGAACCACCACGAGCCCACTCGCCCTAAGCCTGAACCGCTATCGAACCATGAACCGAGCCAACTTTTGTCAAAAGTTTAAGGCTCCTAGCGACGATGCGGTCGTGCGAAGTGCAAAGTGCGCCCTAAATCGCCCATTCCGCCCTTCGCGCGCTTCGCGGCTTGTGGGTCCATTTTAAGCTAGAACAAAACTAGCTCAATAGCCCACTTGGATGCATGGTTGGCTCAATGGTCCAACTAGGTTGGCCCAAGGATATCAACTTGTTGACTACTCCTTTGGATGGATCCACTTATAAACTCTCATCACTTTACATCTTAAAGCAATGTGGGATAACTATTCCATATCCCATAAACTCTTCATAAACCCATTTCATTTTGCATACTTTGAGCATTAATTTCTCATTCACCACTAATTGGTTTTGAGAAAGTAAATATATCAAATTAATCTACTCCAAATGTAGATTATTAATATGCAATCAATTTCCATTTTCCTATAATGGAACCCAATGGAATTCTTGGTCAATAGTTGGTCAAACCACACTTTTACAAAACCAAATTCCAACAATCCCCCACATGAATGACAAATTAATGCATGCATGAATGCAGACTCGTCTGAAAGTTTCGGCGAACTATTATTGCATCGAGATAGGTAGCTTATGGCCTTGAACCTTCCCTAGTGAAATACTATCGGATATACTAGTCATTTGGTAGCGAGACGCTTTGAACCAGTGACTGTATAGTGTATACCAAGACAATAGTACTCACACAATAACAGCTCTAACATGTTTTGTTCTCACGTTTTGTCCATTTTGGCCCTGGACCGTTCTTGATTCATAAGTGTTTCAATTTAGAAGCGGCCTTATTACTTCTCACTTATATAGGTGATCTCCCATAAAGAGTATCCTGCTATACTCCACCACTTAGGTATAGGAATCATTAAAAGCTTTAAGTTTACCCTCACCACACGTCATCAGGTATTTTAGCACTTAGATGGCTTCTGAGAATGAGTTATAATGAGTTCTAAGCGCACATACTAGAATTTCCATAATTTAGTTGTCTCATTGAACCAAGGGCATGGGATCTCCAATTCTCAAGGTTGAGTGTCCACTATGGATTTCTTTGTTTGTGTGGGTTTTTAACTTCATTCCCCTTACCAGACAATTTGATCTCCTATTCATACCCTTTGGTATACGGATCCGTTTTTGACTTCACATGGCCAGTTGTGACAGTCTCATTTGAGATCAATTGTCTTATGGTAATATGTCAATGACCATTGTGTCTTGACTTACCACGATGTTCTACACCTTTTCCTATTTCTCATTGTCGTCACAATGCCTTAGGTCATGTAGACACAAACTTATTCCACAAAGGAATATCTTCCAAGACCATTCAGCTTTTATCTTTATCTGATGCTATCGACTCAGATTCCTTACTGAATCGAGTTGTACATGTTTGTCTTGGAAGTTTGACACCGCTGCTCCATTTATTGTGAACATAGTTTCACCTTGGAGTTTATTTGTGTCTGATATCCAATTAGTATATCCTTTTCATACTATTGAATATCTCATTTATTGTAATTTGTAATCACAAGAATATCTTTAAGTACTCCAAGTACTTTGACTATACTTAGTGATTTATTACAATTTTTATTTAGACTTTTAGTCTCTCTAGAATGGTCAACCCTTTCGAGTGATCAAATTCTTCTATCGATTAGATTCTTCGAGTGGTCATCATCTCTGTATCGGTCCGACTTCCAAAGTATTCAGTATCTCTAAGTGGTTTGACCTCCTTAGAGTCTACCTCTCAGGAATCTACCTTACAGAGATTACCTCTCAAGATTCTATCTCATCGATTTCATCTCTCAAGAATCTATCTGTTAATTCTCAAGAATTTAGCTTATTCGAGAGTCTATCTTGGAGAAAGAGTCTATTACTTTAAGAATATTTTCTCTTCAGATTCTATATCTCAAGAGTCTCACTTTCGAAATCAATAATCTGCCTTTTGAGATTAATAATCAGTCTCAATAGAGTTCATTTCTCAAGATTGTTTTCCCTTTAGAAATCTATCTTTTGAAATTTTAACTCTCTTGACTACACTTCTTGAAAGTCTGCCTTAGGACTTTATCTTTCAAGAGTTTTCCGTTTATAGATTCATCTTTCAAATACTTCCTTTTAAGAACCAATTTGCAACCCAACGGTTCGCATTATGGAAGAAGATCAACCAACTTCCAATTGTATGATGAACTATTCATTTAAAGGTTAACAACATTATTTAACAGTTTTCGTTTAATTTCCTACTATAGAAAATTAGGACCAAAAGACTAGTTTCTTTTGTCCACAAACTGTGTCTTAGTTCATCTTACTATTAAGATAAAACTTTTACAGTTTTATAAGTTCTCTTCTTAAACTTATATTATTTCCTTTTTACTTCAAGGAAATATGATTTCAAGGAATACCAAATTCCTTGTCTTTGGCTTAAGTACTTTTACTTTAGCTCGTACCCCCACACTTGAGGTGTACCCCCACAATTGAGGTGTACCCCCACAATTGAGGTGTACCCCCACACTTAAAGTATTTATAAAACGTCTTACGATTATGCCATAATCTGTAATTAGTTTTATCAAATCCTTTCTTGGGTATCTTATTAAAAATGACATTATAGCTTTCTCCACAAATTCGGTTAAGCCCGAGCTCATTGCATTTATCATCTCCTTAAGAGTATGATTCTTGTATTTTGCTCCTGCATTAGACTGAGTTGAATATGTTGCGATCGTTTGATGAATACTGCCGGAAACCTCACAAATATCCTCAAACGGCGCCGCATATTCCCCTCATTCTAGCTTTTCGAATCTTCTTTATATTAAGTTGATTCGTCAACTTTATTCTTATAAGTTTAGAAAGCCTCCAAGGCTTCATCCTTCCTTATCAAGAGAATGTCTTGTGCAACCATTTATAAAGTAATTAAATACTTTTTCTCACCTCGAGTTTGCACTAACTTTAGATCACAATTATTTGTGTGAGCTAACTCAAGAGGTGTCGTGTTTCTTATTACTGAAGAAAATGATGACTTAGTCATTTTATCTTCCACGCAAATTTCACACTTGTCAGTTGAATCGAATTTATTCATGAGAATTAATTCTTGATTTACTGACATCTTAATTGTGTTGAAATTCACATAACCTAATTTATCATGCCATAAATTAGAACCTTTCAAAAGGTAAACATAAGAAACACCGATGCTCTTTGCCTCTAGGCAAGGTACCCTTTACCAAGAAACAATTTTTTCTTGGTCAATACAGTTTTATCTGACTCAAAATATTTGTCTAAATCCAGCCTTGCTCAACATTGATCTGGAAACTAGGTTCTTGCGAATGTCTGGACATGCAGCATATTCACGAGAGTCAGTTCTCTGTCTGAAGTCATCTTCAGCACAACCCTTCCAAGTCCCACGACGTTGGAAGTGGTAGAGTTTCTCATTTTACACCCTCCTTCCTTTGAAAAAGAGTGTATGATGAAAAGCTCTCTTTATTAGCATATATATGGTGGATAGTTTCAGCTCCAGTGTCTATCCACATTCTCATGGGTTGACCTTCAACTTGCTAAGTTGGCTTCAAACCCCATTAAATCTCAATCAAGCCTATTCAACCTTTCGTTGGCGTTGGCTTTGATTCATGTTGTCCATTTCCCTTCTTGGAAAACGACAAAATTTTGCTACGTGATTGGTCTTACCACATCTTGTAACAATTCTTGGAGTTGGTTCCTTGAACCTTATAGTCTGTTTCAAAGTGTTATACAACTCTTTGGTTGTCCCCACGAGACAGTGCTCTTTGAACGGGCATCATTTGGTCTACTCAGTATGTACGTCCTACATATGAGATTTTAATGATCCCATTCTTCTGCGGCTATTTGTCTTCGCGGATTGGCTATCTGCCTTTTCGGATCTGGATCATCATCATCCTCCTTTTCGGTTATCTTTGGCAAATCTGGATTATCATCCTCTTTCTCTTCGGTTTATTTGCCTTGGCGAATTTTGGATCATCATCCTCTTCCTCTTAGGTTATATTTGCCTTGCATGAACTTCTTTGTTTATAAGTCCGCTCCATGTTGTCAACAATTCTTTGAATTGTTGACCTTCTCGTTATCTTCTAGTTAACTTCCAATGCTCTTCTAGTTATCCTTCCTTGGAAACCGTCATTTTTCTCGTTAAGTCTCTAACGAAAAAGTCCTTCGGTTGTCCACCATCATTGGCTCATATTTGTCATAAGAACAAGAAAACGTTAATATCTTCTTGCGATTGTTGGGAAATTTGTCTATTTGACAATAAATAAGGCTTTCTTGAATTTAACGAAATGACAATGAAGCATAATATAATTAACGGGGCAGGAAATAAAGATAAACTAGAATGCGGAAATTAAAGCAAACCGAGTAATTAACGAAGTCGAGTCTTGTGTTGGACACAATCTCCGCAAGAAGATATTGCCCCGCACTGGTGCTAACGGTCTGCGGCAATCTTCTCTCAAGATAAAACGACTTTACAGTCATTAATAGGAGCACTCCAAATTAATGACTTCGGCGAACAAAATTCGTGTTTGACACTTCCAGACTTTGAAGAAGAATTATGCAACGAGATGCTCTATCTTCTAACATATGATGTTAAGAATTCCGTTGAATTCTGTGACTGAATTTCATAATTCAGTTAATTATCTAACTGAGTTAGTTAACTTTGTTTGATAATTGATTCTCTACTTCTAGTGAGAAGAGAGAGTGAAATTGAGAAAGAGAGAAGTAATTTGATGAATGAGTGATTGAATTGACAAACAGGTGGGGGATTTATATAGTATATGAAGAGTTAGGGTGTCTCTTGGGAATAGGCACAATTGGTGTACGGTGGATTACGGACCATTGGATCGGATCTAGATGGAGGGAGGAGATCCTGGGGTCGACCCAACAGCCTTGACCCGCCTATTTGAAAAGGCATGGGTCACACCCACCTTTTCAAGAATAGTCACAACCCTTTAATCCGACCGCCCCATTTGCTGGAACCCAACTAAGGCTCGGCCCAAACCAGTCCACCCTAAGCGGCCCACTCGCCCAAGCCCAAACAGATTTACCAAGCGGCCCAACTGTCAACCTTAACCCATTTGACTTGGAATGGATCGAACCACCACGAGCCCACTCGCCCTAAGCCTGAACCGCTATCGAACCATGAGCCGAGCCAACTTTTGTCAAAAGTTTAAGGCTCCTAGCGACGTTGCGGTCGTGCGAAGTGCAAAGTGCGCCCTAAACCGCCCATTCCGCCCTTCGCGCGCTTCGCGGGTTGTGGGTCCATTTTAAGCTAGAACAAAACTAGCTCAATAACCCACTTGGATGCATGGTTGCCTCAATGGTCCAACTAGGTTGGCCCAAGGATATCAACTTGTTGACTACTCCTTTGGATGGATCCACTTATAAACTCTCATCACTTTACATCTTAAAGCAATGTGGGATAACTATTCCATATCCCATAAACTCTTCATAAACCCATTTCATTTTGCATACTTTGAGCATTAATTTCTCATTCACCACTAATTGGTTTTGAGAAAGTAAATATATCAAATTAATCTACTCCAAATGTAGATTATTAATATGCAATCAATTTCCATTTTCCTATAATGGAACCCAATGGAATTCTTGGTCAAAAGTTGGTCAAACCACACTTTTACGAAACCAAATTCCAACATAATTGACATAGAACTTGTATTAATATGATAGATGTATATTTGGTTTATAATTGCTTTTAGGAATGGTGATAATGTTAGAGATCTCGTAGGAATAGGACTCTGTGTTGTATATAAGGAGAGAAACTATCAATAAAAGAACAACGTGTTTTGGCGTATTTGTTCATGATATCAGAGCAACTACGATCCAAACCCTAAAATAAACTTAGATGGCCGGAAATACTGAGAATGAGAAGCCTGTAGGAAGCTCGGGCAAGGATGCGGCTATGGTCTCTCCATACTATCTTCATCCGTCTGATAACCCAGGTATGATAATTTCTCATATCCAGTTGAAGGGAATAAACTACGATGAATGGGCACGCTCCATGCGAAATACGCTCAGGGCCAAACGAAAGCTTGGCTTCGTTGATGGATCGGTGACTCAACCAGACGATGATTCACCTGAAATTGACGATTGGTGGATGGAGAACAGCATGGTTGTTGCATGGATATTTAACACAGTAGAGCCTAGTCTGTGCTCCACTGTGACATATGCGGACACGGTAAAGGAGTTGTGGGACAATCTCAGAGAAAGATTCTCCGTAGGGAATGGGCCAAGAATACAACAATTGAAATCGGACATCGCCAATTCCAAGCAAGCTGGACAGACAGTGGTATCATACTACGGAAAACTAAAGGTGATATGGGACGAATTGGCGAATTATGAACCTATCCCAGTGTGTAAATGCAAGGGATGCACGTGTGGTATCACAGCTGAATAATGAAGAAACAGGAAGCAGAAAGGCTTCATCAAGTCCTGATGGGACAAGATGTTGCAACATTTGAAACTGTCAGATCAAGCATTCTGAATATGGAGCCCATTCCAAGTCTGATGCGTGCATATTCCATGGTAGTACGAGAAGAACGCCTTCGGGATATAGCGAAGTCAAAAGAGAATGGAAAGGTTGTGGCTTTTTAGGCCAAAGTTGGGCAGGGAATGAAGTTTGTTATAGGCTCGGTTCGTGACAAAAGTGCAACTTGCACTCACTGCAAGAAAATTGGGCATGAGGCCAAAGAGTGCTTTAAACTAATTGACTATTCGGAATGTTGGGGAGAAAAGACGCAGAATGGAGGAAAAAGAATTGGTCGAGGGAAAGGAAACTTAAGCAGTAGTGGACGAGATAAGGGAGACGCACGAGCATATGCTCCACAGACTAACGCCGCAGAGATACGCGATGATGGAGGCTTAGCTGAGGTGATAAACAATGGCAATCTATTGGGACTGAACAGTGAGCAATTAGCAACACTCAGAAACATTCTCAACAACGACAAAACAGAGAAACTGTCTGGTAAGAATTATGTTTGGCTGCTTGACATGGGAGCCTCACATCATATGATGGGAAATATTGACCTTCTGAGCAATGTGATTGAAATTTCACCTTGTTTGGTCGGGATGCCAAATGGAGAGAGCACTCCAGCAGTGAAAAAGGGTTCCTTGTGTCTTGGCCAAAATATTTATATAACCAATGTTTTATTTGTCCCTAAAATACATTGCACACTCATATCAATATCTCAGCTTGTAAAATAATTAAATTGCATTGTCACCTTTTCAAATCAGTTGTGTGTGACATAGGACCAAATCACGAGGACTTTGATTGGTACGGGTGAACAGCAGGACAGGGTCTATCACTTTCGAGCAGTATGCACTAAACAAGCAAACAAAGTCGAAGTGGGTGATGCTCATGATTTATGACAAAAGAGGCTGGGACATCCTTCATACAAGATGTTAGATTTTATTCCTTCTTTAATTAGTTCTAAAGCTAGTCGTAGTAGGCAGGCTTGTGATGCTTGTTTCCGAGCAAAGCAAACAAGAGTTAGTTTTCCTATTAGTAAGAATAGAGCAAATAATTGTGTTGAATTAATTCACGTGGATCTTTGGGGAAGTTATCGCACCCGCTCTTCATGTGGCGCTACTTATTTCTTAACAATTGTTGATGCTCATTCGCGTGCTGTGTGGGCATTTTTGCTTATTGAAAAAACTGAGGTTCCTCATATTATTAAGAATTTTTGTGCTATGATTGCTAGACAATTTGGAAAACAGGTGAAACTTATTCGCAGTGATAATTGAACCGAACTCCGGCCTCTAAGGCCGTATTTCCTTGAAAATGGAATCTTGGAAACATCTTGTATAGGTACACCACAACAAAATGGGCGGGTTGAGCGAAAACACCGACACATTCTAAATGTTGCTCGTGCATTATGATTTCAAGCCCACCTACCTATCACGTTCTGGGGGGAGTGTGCTGGCCGCATGTCATCTCATCAATCGTACTCCGATTCCGCTCCTTGAAGGTAAATGTCCATATGAGATTCTTCATAATAAAACTCCTTGTTTTAGCTTGCTCAGGGTATTTGGCTGCTTATGCTACGTACATAAGCAACGAAGAGATAATGATAAATTTGGTGAACGTGGTAGAAAGTGTGTGTTTGTTGGATATCCCTTTGGACAAAAGGGATGGCGGGTTTATGACTTAGACACAAAGGAATTTTTTGTGTCACGGGATGTTGTTTTCTTTGAGAAAAATTTTCCCTTTCAGAATGGTGATAAGGATATTCCTCCTCTTGGCATAAATACTGATATGGATATGTATTATGGAATTGAAGATGACATAGTTGATCTCCCTAGCACAAATAATGAACAGACTTCTGACACAATTGTTGAACTAGCTTCGGCGGAGAGTAGAGCAGATTCTAGGGGGAGTGAAACTGAGAATGAAGATATGAGCAGTGGCACCAACGAAAGGCGTGACAATGATGAACAAGGTATGGAGCCCGAGTATGGACGAGGACAACGTCAACGACACCTACCCACCCGATTTCAGGACTACGTTATGCATACTGTACGGTGCACATTTGACCCTTCTAATGCTATCACTCGTACCCCAAAGCCCTCAGGTACTCGTTATCCCATAACTGATTATGTAACATGCAATCGTTTTACTGTCAAACATTGTGCTCTTTTGGCCTCCGTTACTACAGGGAACGAACCCGTCTCTTATTCTAAGGCTGATAAGGATGAGCGATGGCAAGTTGCAATGAGAGGGGAAATTGATGCACTTGAAAAAAATGGTACTTGGACCGTGTGTGAACTGCCACCAGGAAAGCGAGCCATCGCCTGCAAGTAGGTTTATAAAATTAAGTATTGCTCGGATGGATCTATTGAGCAATAAAAGGCTCGCCTAGTTATCCTTGGCGACAGACAAGTGGAAGGTCTTGATTACAATGAGACATTCACACCCGTAGCCAAAATGGTTATCGTACGAACTTTCCTTGCTATAACAGCTGCACGAAATTGGGAACTCTCTCAAATGGACGTCCACAATGCTTTTCTTCACGGAGATCTTCATGAGGAGGTGTATATGAAGTTGCCTCCTGGATTTCAGACTTCCTGTGGACAAGTGTGCAAACTCCAAAAATCATTATATGGACTAAGACAAGCTCCAAGGTGTTGGTTCTCTAAACTTATGATTGCTCTTATACAATATGGTTTCATCCAATCTGGTTCAGATCACTCCCTATTTACCTACAAACGGGAGCATATTATCGTATGTGTTCTTGTCTATGTTGACGACTTGATTATTGGTGGCAATGATACCACCACCATCGGCTTGTTCAAGAAATATCTCGGCGAATGTTTCCATATGAAGGATCTTGGAGCGTTGAAATATTTTTGGGAATTGAGTTAGCTCGAGGGCAAGATGGGTTGTTTCTATGCCAACGTAAATATGCTTTGAATATCATATCCGAAGCAGGGCTGCTAGGCTCCAAACCTTCTGTGACTCCGCTAGAACAAAATCACCAGCTCGCACTCTCAGCTAGCCAATTGTTGAAAGATCCAGAGAAGTATAGAAGGATAGTTGGTCGATTAATTTATTTGACAATTACACGTCCTGAGTTAAGTTACACCGTACACATACTTGCTCAGTTTATGTAATCACCACGACTTGATCATTGGGCAGCTGCCTTACGTGTGGTGTGATATTTGAAAGGTCATCCGGGTCAAGGAATATTACTACGGTCTAATTGTGATCTTCAGCTCTCTGCCTATTGTGACTTGGATTGGGAAAGTTGTCCTCTCACTCGATGCTCGTTAACTGGATACTTGGTGTTTCTTGGCAATTCTCCGGTTGCTTGGAAAACAAAGAAACAACAAACTGTCTCCCGATCTTCGGCAGAAGCTGAATACCGTGCACTTGCAGCTGCCACATGTGAACTGAAATGGTTGAAAGGCTTGTTGTTCTCCTTTGGCATCATACATACAAGCCCTATGCGTATTCATTGCGATAACAAGTCTGACATGTACATTACAGCCAATCCAGTTTTTCACAAGCGCACCAAACACATCGAAATTGATTGCCATTTTGTTCGAAATGAGCTGCGTTCCAGGAATATTGAAACCACTTATGTTCATACATCTCGCCAATTAGCTAATGTTTTGACTAAAAGTCTGGGTCAGAAACAGCTTTGCGATTTTATCTCCAAGTTGGGCATTCGGGATCTACACGCTCCAACTTGAGGGGGAGTATTGGGTGGATCATAGACATCTAATTGACATAGAACTTGTATTAATATGATAGATGTATATATGGTTTATAATTGTTTTTAGGAATGGTGATAATGTTAGAGATCTCGTAGGAATAGGACTCTGTGTTGTATATAAGGAGAGAAACTATCAATAAAGAACAACATGTTTTTGGCGTATTTGTTCACATCATTTAAAAAGTTTAAGGAGAGAGTAGAGAGTAGAGACAACTAAAACAGATCAAGATCTTTGTCCCAAAGTCTCTATAATTTCGGTCAATGCTTGGAAAATTCTGTTTATGTATCAAAATCATATCAAGTTTAAAGAAGACTGAAAACCCCAAATCAATAGCATGTTTATATATTTATTTATGTAATTATTTTAACAATATAGTAGCTTTCCACCACTATTCACAAATCAAAATATAATATCCATCAGTTGAGAGACCCTGTTCATGCTCCCCTCCTCCTTTTAGTTTTGAAAAATTCGGACTATGTAGAAATTTCAAGCTCCATGCAAAATCACACATACATGTAAATTTCTATAATCTTAAAATAATTTTGACCCCCATATACGTACTTTGCATTGCATGGTTAGGATCACTATAGGTCAATTTGGAAGAGGGAGAGAAGCTTAGAGCCCTCAACATAACCCAGATCAAAATGTTGTTGTTGGGAACAGGCTACTGCCGTAGGATTCTATTTTTTTTTTTTTACCTAAATCAGTAACTCAAAAAACTATAAATGATTACAAAACCAAAAAACAAAAAAATAACAAAATAACAAAACAAAATGATAATAAAAGTAAATTGCAACATTTATTATTAAACAAATTGAGTATTACTTTAATCGCACAGCAGTCCGGTGGGTCCGAGATCTAGGTCATTCATTTATATATCGACGGCTTCAATAATGACATTTTGATCATTTTACTCGATTTGTCATTTTCTACCCGTTGACCGCTACTCGTCGAATCTCAACCATCTGCCTCGTCTCGACTTCTAGTCATCCCAAATCCGTGATTATATAGTCATAAACAGAAAAGGTAGGTCCCATATTTCTTGAGTGATAATACTCGTATTAGATACTCTTGAAAAAGTAGGCTTTGAATTTTTCAAAGGCATATGTCCACAACAGAAGCTTTTTACACAAGAAATAAATATATAAAAAAAACTAGATTTTTGGGTACGGTGATTAAGAATAAGTGAGATAGGAAAAAGGTGTTGTGAATATAAAAATAAAGTACGAGAGAGTATAAGGGGCAAGAATAGGAATTTTTTTTGTCATTTTGATTAGTCCAATTTCAAGTGGACAGATAATAAAGAAATAAGTCTGGTCTAAGGTGAGATGGGGAATTTACCTTTAGAAAAGTGGTCAACACAGCCGGCTTGATATTTCAAATACCCAATTGAAGAAAAAAAAAACACGCAGGCTTGTTCACTAAGCAATTGACCTATTGGTCATCCCCTTCAACACTCAAAATTTTCAATTACCCCACCCCAACCCCTATAAATACTTCTCAGTTCCTTCTCGAAATCATTACCAAAACAATTCACAACTAAAGCCTAGCCATGCAGAAAAAACTTCTTACTTCTTGTTACTCAATTCCCCTTCTCAGTTGCATTATGGAACCTCTCTCTCTTCTCTTCAACCCTTCTCAGCCAAACTCTATGCAGAAGGAGATATCAAGCAACCAAATAATCGAGAACAGCTGTGCAGCTGCCTGTAATACGGCTGCTCAAAGACATTTTCGGCAATGACAACAGATACAAGGACCTTGATGGCCTTGATTAAACCATTCCAATAGCTTCAACATATCCTGATGCAGAGCAACATGGTTTGGCAGCAACTGGTGGCCAGGTGGCCGCCTCATTCTATTCCAGGCGCACGCCTCACCTAGGTCCAACGTAGCATCAAGTCTCGGCCTTCCAGGCGGCCGCATCAAGCAAGGCTAGGCACCCGCCTCACCCATGGCCGAAGGAGTAGCAAGTCACTGCCAGGCAGGCGGCCGCATGGGGCTTCATCTGGCGCACGCATCACGGTGTCGAAGATCAAAGTTTCCTTTTCTGTTCCGTGTTTGTTTACTGATGTTTCTTGGCCAATTAAGCTAGGGTATTTTGGTACTTTATATTGCAATTCGCTTTAGGGTTTTGGAGGGTATTTAAACTCATTTACAACTTTGTTTAAGCAGTTTTTTATTATTATAGAAATTATTAGAAAAGCTAGCAGCTTTCTTTGAATCATGTGTTATTCTAGGTTCGGTCAATATTTCCATAGCCTCAAAGGCATCATTTGGTATCAGTTGTCTGGACGAATCGATGGCCGAAGGAGGACGTGCTCGCGTTGGATGTGGTGTTCGTGGTCGGGGACGTAGAGTGGATCCCCAAGTCAACGAGCAGCCTCGCGAACGTGATCTGTGTGATGTTGAGATAGACGATCTACGAAGGCAGATTTAGATACTTCAACTCCGGGCTCAGAATCGCAGGAATCGAGTGGGAACTCCAACAGATGTGGGGTCTGATTCGGCTGGTTCTTCCACCGAGGAGGAGTATCAAGAGGGAATCAATCCCTTCGCCAGAAATAATGGACATCAATAAAGGTATGAGGGAGACTCTTCAAGGGATATCGGTGTCAAGATTGAAATCCCGGAATTTGAAGGTAAAGCCCACCCCGATGAGTTCATTGAATGGCTTAATACTGTTGATAGGATTTTTGATTTAAAACCTATGTAGGATAGTGCTAAGGTGAAAGTTGTTGCAATCAAATTGAATAAACATGCTTCAATTTGGTGGGAACACGTTAAAAAACAAAGGGCTCATGAAGGGAAATCCAAGATTAAGTCTTGGGATAAGATGAAGAAACTTCTGCGGCGTAAGTTCCTTCCGGAGCATTATAGGCAGGAAGCCTTCATTGATTATCATAATCTGAAGCAAGGAGATTCATCGGTGGCGGAGTTCATCAATGAATTTGATCGATTGCGTATGCGATGTGATGGGCTGAGGAGGATGAACAAACTGTTGCTCATTTTCTGGGAGGTCTTCGGGTTGATATCTCTGATGTGGTTCAGTTGCAACAATATTGGACTTATGACGATGTTTGCCGCCTTGCTTCGAAGGTTGAGAAACAATTGCAGAAAAAGAAGGTTGTGAATTGTTGGCAAAGTAGAGACTTGACTAATGCTCGTGGGGGTAGTAGTTCCAATGCGCAAAAAGGGGATGCTCCTTCAACTACTAAAGCACATATTGCAGCCAAGCCTACGTTTGTTCCGGACACTCCGAGGGGTAAACAACCTGCCAAGTGCTTCAAGTGTCATGGGATCGGTCATCTCAAAGCCGAATGCCCCAACTGACATGTTGTTGCTTTGGTTGAGGATGAATTGCCTGTTTATGATGATGGAGATGAATCTGATGGTGAGACTTAAGAGGTATTTGCAGATTGAGGTACAACATTGGTGGTCCGAAGGGTGTTGAATGTGGCTGCGATGAAGGATGAGCAGTGGCTTTGTCACAATATATTTCAGACTAAGTGCACCGCTAAGGGAAAAGTTTGTAAGGTAATTATTGATGGGGGAAGCTGTGAGAATGTTGTTTCTACAACAATGGTCGAGAAGTTGCAGTTGAAAACGGTGGAGCACCCACAACCGTATAAGTTGTCGTGGTTAGTCAAAGGAAGCGAATTGAAGGTGAACAAAAGGTGTTTAGTTGACTTTTCAATTGGCAAGCGATACAAAGATGAGGTTTGGTGGGATGTAGTACCGATGGATGCGTGCCATCTTTTGCTTGGACATCCATGGTTGTTTGATAGAAGGGTTAAGCATGATGGGTTTCGGAATACTTACACATTTCGGGTGGATGGTATGTCTATTACATTGTGCCCAACAGACCCTCGGAAGGAAGCATCAACTTCGAGTAAAGTAACAGATACAGTTGGTCACCAACTTCTTAACCGATCAGCGTTTGAAGACGAAGCAGCGCAAGACAGTGGTTTCTTTGTGTTAGTAGTAATCGAGGGTAATGAGTCAGATTTGATACCACCGGCGGGTGTCCAAGCACTATTAGATCAATATAGTGATGTGACACCAGATGAAATTCCTCCAGGGCTGCCACCGATGAGG
Organism: Adenophora triphylla var. japonica; assembly: GCA_022495995.1. Lineage (NCBI taxonomy): Eukaryota > Viridiplantae > Streptophyta > Magnoliopsida > Asterales > Campanulaceae > Adenophora > Adenophora triphylla. The sequence continues at coordinate 80,558 of JAFEMH010005967.1, forward strand.
GATATTCAGCACTGTATCGATCTCGTCCCAGGAGCTTCAATTCCTATCAAAGCAGCATATCGTTTGCGGCCTAAGGAGCATAATGAGTTGGAGAGGCAAATTCGAGAATAGCTAGAAAAGGGCGTTATTCGGGAGAGTATGAGTCCTTGTGCTATTCCTGCATTGATGGTACCAAAGGCAGGAGGGACATTGCGTATGTGCATGGATAGCCGAGCAATCAACAAAATCACCATCAAGTATCGTTTTCCTATCCCTCGGATAGATGATTTACTTGACCAGTTGCACGGTGCAGTGGTATTTTCTAAGATTGACTTGCGGAGTGGTTATCATCAGATTCGCGTCAGACCGGGTGATGAATGGAAGACGGCCTTTAAAACTCGAGATGGGTTATATGAGTGGATGGTGATGCCGTTTGGATTATCCAATGCTCCAAGCACTTTCATGCGGCTTATGAACCAGATTTTTTGGCCTTTCATTGGTACGTTTGTTGTTGTTTACTTTGATGATATTCTGGTTTATAGTCGGTCTTGGATCACTTATAGCGGATTTTTGATGTGTTGAGAGCGTAGAAATTGTATGCTAATTGTAAGAAGTGTCATTTTCTAACTGAACAAGTCACGTTTTTGGGTTATGTTGTTACGAAGGAGGGTATTAAGATGGATGATTCAAAGGTGGAGGCAATTACGAGTTGGCCAACACCAATGAATGTTCATGATATTCAGCGCTTTCATGGTTTGGCTTCTTTCTATCGTCACTTCATTCGAAACTTTAGTAGCATTATTTCTCCGATCATTGAATGTTTGAAGGGTAGTGGAGTTTTGTGGACAAAGGAGGCCGAGGGTGCTTTTCAGCTTTTGAAATCCATGGTCACGACTGCTCCTGTTTTGACGCTACCTGATTTTGATGGTGTTTTTGAGGTACATTGCGATGCTTCTAATGTTGGTATTGGGGTGTTCTAAGCCAAAATCAGAGACCCATAGCCTTTTTTAGCGAAAAGTTGAATGATACACGGAGGAAGTATTCGACCTATGATAAGGAGTTTTACGCTATTGTTCGTACCTTGGAACATTGGCAACATTATCTCATGTCGAAGGAGTTTGTATTGTTTTCTGATCATGAGGCACTTAAATACATCCAAGGACGGTATAAACTCAACCTCCGCCATGCCAAATGGGTGGAGTTTATTCAGATTTTCACGTTTGTTATCAAGCACAAGGCAGGAGTTCAGAATCGAGTTGCTGATGCCCTAAGCCGTCGCCACCCACTACTAGAAAAAGGCCGTTTACCGACGGAAATTTCCGTCGGTAATTCTACAAATCCGTCGCTAATTGGATATTACCGACGGAATTCGTCCGTCGGGTTCCGTCGGAAATAATTGGTTGGTAATACCGATGGACAAATTCCGCCGGTATTTCCGGCGGATTATCCGCCGGAAAATCTAAAATTCCGCCGGAAAACGTCCGTCGGAAATGAGTTACGCCGGCCGGTTAACTGGAGCGATCGCCGGAGGTTACCGATGGAATTATCCGTCGGAAATAAAAACCATTACCGACGGTTATAACCGTCGGAAATCATAATATTTACCGTCGGATATGTCCGTTGGAATATAAACCCTAAACTGACGGATATGTCCGTCGGTATTTTGAGTATTATTTTTAATTTTTTATTTTCCGACGGATATTTCCGCCGGAAAAATAGAATTATTTATTTTTTGTATTAATTTACCGACGGAAATTTCCGTCTAATCCGCCGATTTAAAAAAATTTGTTTTATTATTAAACCACCCGTAAAAGGTCAGAACCCGTTAACTGTTCAAACAACCTGTTTTAAACAACTACAAACTACAAACACACACAAACAACCCAATTACAAACTACAAACACACACAAACAACCTGTTTCGCTTGTACATCAAATAAAATACATATGTTTGTCCAAATCAAGCGACAGGGAAAGGGGAAAGGGGAAACGGCCGGGGAAAGGGGAAAGGGGAAGGGAAAGGGGAAAGGGGAAACGGCCGGGGAAAGGGGGAAAGGGAAAAGGGAAAAGGGAAAGGGGAAACGGGGAAAGGGGAAAAGGGAAGGGGAAACGGCCGGGGAAAGGCCGGGGAAAAAGGGAAAGGGAAAAAGAAACTACATATGTTTGTTTGTTTGTTTGTTTAATTACATGTCAATGAAAATTCATGTTTAACAACCACGAGCGCTGCCACTGCTGCTACCGCTACCACCACCATGCATGTATAAACCTATCAAGATATTAATTAAAAAACAATATATCAATATATATACAAATAAAAAGACAATAATAAAATGTAAACATTATATATATGACATTTACAATTAAATGATACTTACTGGCCCTTTGGGAAAGATAGATATTTCCATTTTTCCTTCCTCATTAATAATTGCGTCCAAATTAACCCGCCGGATGGTTCACTACGTCCATAACCAGGAAGTAGATCCTCCCTCCCGTCCTTGGTGAAACAAGAAGATAGACAAAACCCGCAACCTTCCCTCTCTTTGAACGATTGCCACCTCGACCCGAGCATATCTAAACTAGTATATTATATATGTAGACAGAAAATATTATCAAGTAGAACAAAATTTAAATATTACATAGCATGTAAAGAGTAACCAAGTAAACAAAACGTGGGTAACAGTTTGGACTTGTGTATTTTAAGATTGAATCACAACCCTTCTTTGTCTTTTTTTGATATTTAAAATAGAAATGACAATATGAAAACAGTAAATAATGGAGTTCACATGGACCAGTGGTTTCAGATAAGGTTGTTTTACTAAAAACAAAAAGAAGCAAAATAATGGAGTTCACTTGGACTGCTTGAATTTGAAATAATATTGTTGTTTTCTTTAAAATAGAGAGAGAGAGAGGGTTTACATTTATAATGAGCTGGAGTGGAAAATATCAAGTTTGCACAAGCATTTGGCCCAAAGATTGAAACTTTGAAAGTAGATTTACTATTATAATAATTAATCAAAGTTTCAATCTTTGGGCCTAACGCTTGTGCAAAAAACTTGAGATTTTCCACTCCAGCATAACCCCATGGTAGTGGTTGTACGTGATAGTAGTGGGGTTGGCTTCTATCCCATCCCGAAATACACGTATGAATTGCAAATATCACTTTGTCTACTTGCTTTATAATCGAAAATCAAGAAATTTTGACAGCATAACCCCATGGTCTCCAAGTGCACGACGTAGACTAGGTCAATCAAACACTATCGATTAGAATCGACAGTGTGTAATCAACCATGTCTAGTATACACTCAGAGAACAATAGGATTAATGCAACCGAAATATTTCAACTATCGACTATTCAAGCAATTTTAATAGACAATAATGATATTTATATATATACATATATGTATATTTTTATTTTAATTTTTATTGATTATTTTATTTTTTATTTATTATTATTATATTTATGTCCATTATTATTATTATTATTTATTATTATTATTATTATTATTATTATTATTATTATTATTATTATTATTATTATTATTATTATTATTACTATTTTTTACGAATTATTTATTTTTTTTCCAACAACCTTTTCACACGATGACATTCAAATTAATGACTACATGTTCAAGTAAATTATCCCGTATGTTTCTAGGATCCGCAGCAAAATCAGGGTAAGTGGCATCAAAATGTTTTCATGCTTCAGCGTCAGAAGGATAAGTCATCACACCCTCTTCACGAGGACACTCTTTGTGCCAACGCATGGCTTTTGAGCTTTCTTTCAATGCGTAAATTCGTTGCAACCTGGGAATTAGCGGCATATAACGTAACTGCACCCGAGGCACATTTTTCTTGTGCTTGGCACTACCACGGCGTTGTGGCTTATACCTACTAAGTCCACATATTGAACATGTATCGAGGCCCTCATTTTCTTTATAAAAAAGCATGCACTGATTCTTGCAAGCATCAATTTTAACATACCCAAGACCGATCTGCCCCACCAACTTTTTCGTCTCATAAAAATTGTGAACCATATTATTTTCTTCGGGTAGCATCCGATGTCCCCATGACATTATACGATCGTAAGTATGCTGGCTCATATTTGTATCAGCCTTGATAGTTAGAAGCTCACTCACTTGCTCTAACACTGTAGCCTTTGCACCAGGATGAATTTTCTCATTTGCAGAGTCCATTAAATCCATAAACTTCTTTGCAACGGGATTTGGTGCCTCTGTTGGATTAGGGTTCCAATCAAACTCTGGGCCAGCCGCATTTCGAGCCATATCATCCAAACCGACAGACGGCTCCTCTTCATCAATCAAATGTTCAGGTTCCCTTGGCGGACCACTTGATACAGTAGGATGATTGCGAACACTTGTTTCAACCACATAACGCTCCCCGTGCGCTACCCATACCTTGTAACCATCAACAAACCCTACCTCTAACACATGTTTCTTTACCCATCCAACACTCAGATATTTTTTATTCTTACACTTTTTACAAGGACACCTAATCTTATCACCACGCATGCACTGGGGATGCGCTCTAGCAAACTCCACGAAATGTTCTAAACCTTCTACGAATTGAGGTGTGACACCCCTTCTACCGGGATTACTACGATTATCCATCCAACTACGATCTTCTCCAGACATAATTAACTCCTGCATTTCATAATGTATTAACAGTTTAGATGTAATTAACGCATTACAATTCCCTAAATTTGGATTACAAACTTAAAAGCAACAAGACATGTTTCTTTAGGTTTAGAATTGGGGTTGGCTTCTATCGCACACATCTATCACATTTTTTTAATTATTAATATTTTGAATATTAATATTTAATTCTTTGTTGTAAAGTATATCATTCCCTATGATGAAAGGACAATTCATGTCCATTAGGTTTAGAATTGGGTTGGCTTCTATCCCATCCCGAAATACACGTATGAATTGCAAATATCACCTTGTCTACTTGCTTTATAATCGGAAATCAAGAAATTTCACAGCATAACCCCATGGTCTCCAAGTGCACGACGTAGACTAGGTCAATCAAACACTATCGATTAGAATCGACGGTGTGTAATCAACCATATATGTCTAGTATACACTCGAGAGAACAATAGGATTAATGCAACCGAAATATCTCAACTATCAACTATTCAAGCAATTTTAATAGACAATGATGATATTTACAAATCATATAATCGTGCATTTCAAGACTGTCCACACAGACAATTTAAGAATCGATGACTACATGTTGACCTCAACATGATAAGTTAAAGATTCTTAAACGGGTTTCTAAGCTTTTGTGTTTCAACCGTCACGTCGTAACATTAATTTTTATTTATTGCCGTAAAATGCATAATTTTACAATAATGAATTAACACACACATCTATCATAATATTTTGAATAATTTTAAATATTAATATTTAATTCTTTGTTGTAAAGTATATCATTCCCTATGATGAAAGGACAATTCATGTCCATTAGGTTTAGAATTGGGTTGGCTTCTATCCCATCCCGAAATACACATATGAATTGCAAATATCACCTTGTCTACTTGCTTTATAATCGAAAATCAAGAAATTTCGGCAAAGATAACCCCTTGGTCTCCAAGTGCACGACGTAGACTAGGTCAATCAAACACTATCGATTATAATCGATGTGTAATCAACCATATATGTCTAGTATACACTCAGAGAACAATAGGATTAATGCAACCGAAATATCTCAACTATCGACTATTCAAGCAATTTTAATAGACAATGATGATATTTACAAAACATATAATCGTGCATTTCAAGACTGTCCACACGGACAATTTATGAATCGATGACTACATGTTGACCTCAACATGATAAGTTAAAGATTCTTAAACGGGTTTCTAAGCTTTTGTGTTTCAACCGTCACAACGTCACGTCGTAACATTAATTTTTATTCATTACCGTAAAATGCATAATTTTACAATAATGAATTAACACACACATCTATCATATTTTTTAAATTATTAATATTGTGAATAATTTGAAATATTAATTATTTATTGTAAAATTTGAAATTTTACAATGATGAATTAAATTAACATTTATAAACAAGATAAGAGTCGTTCTCATCCACAACTATCAAAACCCAATCTCATCTTAGACCAAGAAAGACAGAGCAAACAAGTTCATTGCCGTTTGAGTCAAGGATTTTCTGTTTAATAAGAGTTTTTACTGTTTCACTGTAAAAACTCTTATTAAACAGAAAATCCTTGACTCAAACGGCAATGAACTTGTTTGCTCTGTCTTCCTTGGTCAAAGAAGACGAATTTTGATAGCTGTGGGTGAAAAAGGCTCTCATCTTATTTATATTTTAAATAGAGTTGTACCTCAATCTATTTAAAGCCTAATTAACTACCAATTAGTTATAATGAAGAGCCACTTCCAAAACCCAGCTTGATAAACTAGTTAGAAAATGCAAACAACCTAAATCGGAGGATCAATCAAGCATCAAACATTCAAATATTTGAAAATTCACACAAATACCAATCAATAATCATGAACATTAGAATCAAAAACAAATTAGGGTTCTTACAAAATTTAACAAGATATCATTTTATATTTTTTTACAAAATTAAACCATATAAATCACTGCCGTCGGTCTCTATTAAGCAATATAGATGCAATCACAAATACTAGTTTATACGCACTGAACATATAATCTAAAAGGCTATTGTACAATATAACAAAACACCTTTTTTCTCACATTGAAAATATTGCAATTATCATTAACTAGGAATCACAAAGTTAATAAGCAATTAACTAAATTTGGAACATCCGAGATACAAATTCAGTTAACCAAATTCAGTTAACTTGAAAAAATAAAATAAAAAGGGACAAAATATCCTATATAAATTATTTTGATCCATTCTGTTGTTTCAATGAAATCACAACACACTATATACGCGTCAAACACACATACAGTCAAGGTTGAAGGAGAAAAAAAGGTAATATTGTTTTGAAAATTAACGGTTTAACCGATGAGAGAGAGAGAACGATTGAGAGAGAGAAAGCGAGAGAGAGAGAGATAACGTACCGGCGACGGCAACGGCGATGGACGGTAACGGCGGCGACGGCGTGTTCTTCTTGGTGAATTACTGAGAGAGAGAGATAGAGAGAAAGTGAGAGAGAGAAATCGAGTGAGAGAGAGAAAGCGATTGAGAGAGAGAAAGAAGACTTACCGGCGACGGCGAGGCTCGGCGGCGACGGCTTGGCGTTGGCGACGTTAGGGTTCACGAAGACTGAGGATGGAACGGAGGAGTGTAATAAAAATGAGACGTAATTAAAAATGGGGAAGGCACGCTATATATATATATGGATTTGTTACCGACGGACAGAGTTCGACGGTAATACCGACGGACTATGTCAGCCGGTTTTACCGACGGATATACCGACGGAACTTACTCAATTACCGACGGACAAAACGAAATTTTAAAAAATTTAATTCCCGATAAATTAAAATAAATTTCCGTCGGTAAATGAAAATTTTCCGTCTGTATTACCGACGATTCGTCCGTCGGTAAAAGTCCGTTGGTAATGCCCCTGATTCTAGTAGTGACCGGTACTGCTTACTACTATGCGTTGTGAGGTGGTTGGGTTTGACACGTTTCGTGATTTATATCGGGATGATCCACATTTTCAAGAGGTGTGGGAGAAGTGTTCCATGGGTAGCTTCCTTCAGTTTGTTATACATGATGGATACTTATTTAAGGGAAACAAACTTTGTGTTCCCTTATGTTCATTGCGTGATTTCATTATATCAGAGAGCCATGAGGGAGGGCTTGCTGGGCACTTCGGAAAAGATAAAACATTAGCACTCGTTGCAGATCAATTTTTTTGGTCAAAGTTGGGGCAGGATGTTGCTAGATTTGTAGAGAGATGTCGCGTTTGTCATGTGGCCAAAACTCGCAAGACTAATGCGGGTCTTTACACTCCGTTACCAGTTCCTGCAGCACCATGGGAGGATATCACTCTAGATTTTGTTTTGGGTTTACCAAGAACGCAACGCCAAAAGGATTCCATTATGGTTGTCGTCGATCGTTTCTCTAAAATGGCCCATTTCATACCATGCAGCAAGACTTTTGATGCAACACAGGTGGCGGATTTGTACTTTAATTTAAGGAGATTGTCAATTTGCATGGTGTTCCTAAATCCCTTACTTCTGATCGAGATGTCAAGTTCATCAGTCATTTTTGGCATACGTTGTGGCGGAAGTTGGGTTCTCGATTACAATTCAGTAGTTCTTATCACCCTCAGATGGACGGACAAACTAAAATTGTTAGCCGTAGTTTGGGAAATCTGTTGCGAAGCTTAGTTGGTGACAGCCCACGCCAATGGGATTTAACGTTAGCACAAGCTGAATTTGCTTACAATCATTCGCCGAACCGCACCACGGTTAAAACCCCATTCCAGATTGTTTACGGACGTAACCCCATCAGCCCCCTTGACCTGATACCCATCGCTATTTCTAGTCAATACAGTTCGGATACTGAAGAACGTGCCAAACAGATTAAAGAGCTTCATGAACAGGTCCGTCTACGTATCATTGAGCAAAACAGCAAGTACAAACAGCGAGTTGACAAGCATCGCAAGTGGGTGACTTAGTTTGGATTCATTTACGTAAAGAAATATTCCCGGCTGGACGTTTTGGCAAACTACAACCGAGGGCGGATGGACCATTTCGAGTGGTAGAGCGGATTAATGACAATGCGTACAAGATTGACTTGCCCGGTGATTACAATGTTTTGGCTATGTTCAACGTTTCTGATCTGTCCGCATACCATGGCGACGTTGAAGATGATGTTGACTCGTGGTCGAGTCTTTCTCAAGAATGGGAGTATGATGCAGAGCAACATGGTTTGGCAGCAACTGGTGGCCAGGCAGCCGCCTCATTCTGTTCCAGGCGCACGCCTCACCTAGGTCCAACGCAGCTTCAAGTCTCGGCCTTCTAGGTGGCCGCATCAAGCAAGGTTAGGCGCCCACCTCACCCATGGCCGAAGGAGTAGCTAGTCACTGCCAGGCAGGCGGCCTCAGGGGGCTTCATTTGGCGCCCGCCTCACGGTGTCGAAGATCCAAGTTTCCTTTTCTGTTCCGTGTCTGTTTGCTGATGTTTCTTGGCCAATTAAGCTAGGGTATTTTGGTACTTTATATTGCAATTCGTTTTAGGGTTTTGGAGAGTATTTAAACTCATTTTAAACTTTGTTTAAGCAGTTTTTGGATTATTAAAGAAATTATAAGAAAAGCTAGCAGCTTTCTTTGAATCTTGTGTTATTCTAGGTTTGGTCTTATTTCCATAGCCTCAAAGGCATCAGATCCAGGGTTGAATCTAATTCCTAAAAGAAGAGTCAATTGCAATTCGGTTACGTGAGTTTTGATCACTTTTGCAATGTGATATCCAAAAGGGTAATTGAGGCAATTATATTCCCCTTTTTTTACATTATGTTGCAAATTAATGAAAAAACTATCGGAATGTTAGTTTTTTGATGGACTCAAAGTCATGTGTGATGCACATGACTTTTTAAGGGACAATTCGGTCATTTTTGCAGGGAATATTACACTAACACCAAAATTGACCAAAAGTCAGATAACCAAATTGCAATTGACTCATAAAATAAAAAAAAAAAGAACGTATTTTTGCTTACTTTTTTTTTTCTTAAAAGAAGGGGATCAACACATTTCACCACTCCCCCTTGATGCACTTCACAGAGGCGCCTAGCTATTCTAGGGAGGGCAATGTCATTGCCTCAAACCACTGGTGGGGGAATCGAACTCATGACCTCCAGGTTGGAAGCCATGAACTCTAACCATCAGGATAAGACCCCGCGTGCGTATTTTTGCTTACTTGCTACTACATGTAAGAGAAGATTGTTATAATAAAGATATGTATTCGCCAATTAGCATCATCGGCTTAGCTTGAAAACCATTGCTTGTAGCTTCATTACAACCCACAAAAGTAAAGAAATCCAAGATTCAAAGGGTAAAAGGGTCTTTGTGGCCCGACGTGATTAAGAGCAATCTTTAAGAAGCAGAGCTCGATTCGGATTGTTCTTTGCTTCTTCCAGCTGCTCTGGTGTCCTTGCCTTGGTAATGGAGAGTGCATGAATGTCTTTCATTTCAACAGTCAATGCAGTATTCACCATACGATGCCTCTCCAGCAATCTCTTCCCTTCAAATTGTTCTGACACAATCTCAACGTCAAAGCTTGCTCCACATCTCTCAGAAAGTGGTTCATTATTTAAACAGTATGTAATTAATAAGAAGGTTGAAAAATGTATGTGTATATTTTTATAATGAACTCACCCTCCAGATGTGAGAAGAATGTTTATGATTTTTTCTATTAAAAATCAAACTTTTTCAAAATGACCTTTAAATTCAAAATAGCCATTCGTTTGGGGACGGAGTGAATATTTTGTCTCTGGGTGGTCAGTTTTAATGTCATGCTTTTCTGTGTTCTCGCATTGAGGATGACCGGTTAGGGTTTTGTACCTCCTAAAGTTTTTGCATTGACCCATAAACGACTTTCTCTATAAACTATAGTCTTATTACAAAAACTCGAGGTTTAATCAATAAACAAGCAAGTATTACACCCCTCACACCAATACGGTATTGCAAATAGTGCTGTACAAACACACCCCCCTAAGGGGACCCCCTTGCATATCATGACCAACTCCTTGTCCAAATTCGTAAGTGTTACAGTCGTCCATGTGTTGCAGCACTGCGGCAAAATGCAAGATTATTTACACGCCCCCTATTGATGGATCAAGGACCGATAATAATTTGGTCTATAATGGACGCATCTCTGGTCTAATTAATTTGTGTCGTTCACATCCTACTTGGAGTGGCGTCATATTCACTACAAGGAAAATCGGATTTAGAGACGGAAATTTAGAGACGAACGAAATCTGTAGCTAATTTGGCGACAGATTAGAGACAGAACCAAAAATCAGAGACGGATTCGGATTCCGTCTCTATATTAGAGACGGATTCAGATTTCGTCTCTAACTGAATCCGTCTCTAATATAGAGACGGAATCCGAATCCGTCTCTAATTTAGAGACGAAATCTGATTTCGTCTCTAATTTAGAGACGGATTCAGATTCCGTCTCTAAATTTTAGAGACGGGTTTTGTATCTGTCTCTAAAATAGAGACAGATTCAGAATCCGTCTCTAAATTAGAGCAAATACAGAATCCGTCTCTAAATTTTAGAGACAGATTTTAACCCGTCTCTAATTTAGAGACAGATTTTTGAATCCGTCTCTAATTTAGTGACAGATTCAACATCTGTCTCTAAAATTTAGAGACAGATTTAGTATCCGTCTCTAAATTTGACTTTTCTTCTATATACTTTCATTTGTTTAGTTTTTTTCTATTTTTTTTTATATAACTTTTTCTAAAAAAAACTACTAATTAACAAAGGCTAAAATATTGTTTTCTAGTCAATAAAATTTTTTAAAAAACTAAAAAATAAATATAGGGTAGTCCGTCCCTCTTTTGACTTTTCTTCTATATACTTTCATTTGTTTAGTTTTTTTCTATCTTTTTTCTATAACTTTTTCTAAAAAAAAACCACTGATTAACAAAGGCTAAAATATTGTTTTCTAGTCAATAAAAAATTTTAAAAAAAATAAAAAATTAAATATAGGGTAGTCCGTCCCTCTTTTGACTTTTCTTCTATATACTTTCATTTGTTTAGTTTTTTTCTATCTTTTTTCTATAACTTTTTCTAAAAAAAACCACTGATTAACAAAGGCTAAAATATTGTTTTCTAGACAATAAAAAATTTAAAAAAAATTAAAAAATAAATATAGGGTAGTCCGTCCCTCTTTTGACTTTTCTTCTATATACTTTCATTTGTTTAGTTTTTTTCTATCTTTTTTTCTATAACTTTTTCTAAAAAAAACCACTGATTAACAAAGGCTAAAATATTGATTTATAGTCAATAAATTTTTTTTAAAAAAATAAAAAATAAATATAGGGTAGTCCGTCCCTCTTTTGACTTTTCTTCTATATACTTTCATTTGTTTAGTTTTTTTCTATCTTTTTTTCTATAACTTTTTCTAAAAAAAACCACTGATTAACAAAGGCTAAAATATTGTTTTCTAGACAATAAAAAATTTAAAAAAAAATAAAAAATAAATATAGGGTAGTCCGTCCCTCTTTTGACTTTTCTTCTATATACTTTCATTTGTTTGGTTTTTTTCTATCTTTTTTTCTGTAACTTTTTCTAAAAAAAAACCACTGATTAACAAAGGCTAAAATATTTATTTCTAGTCAATAAAAAAATTTTAAAAAATAAAAAATAAATATAGGGTAGTCCGTCCCTCTTTTGACTTTTCTTCTATATACTTTCATTTGTTTAGTTTTTTTCTATCTTTTTTTCTATAACTTTTTCTAAAAAAAACCACTGATTAACAAAGGCTAAAATATTATTTTCTAGTCAATAAAAAATTTTTTAAAAAATAAAAAATAAATATAGGGTAGTCCGTCCCTCTTTTGACTTTTCTTCTATATACTTTCATTTGTTTAGTTTTTATATCTTTTTCTATAACTTTTTCTTAAAAAACCACTGATTAACAAAGGCTAAAATATTGTTTTCTAGACAATAAAAAATTTTTAAAAAAATAAAAAATAAATAGAGGGTAGTCCGTCCCTCTTTTGACTTTTCTTCTATATACTTTCATTTGTTTAGTTTTTTTCTATCTTTTTTTTCTATAACTTTTTCTAAAAAAACCCACTGATTAACAAAGGCTAAAATATTGATTTCTAGTCAATAAAATTTTTTAAAAAATAAAAAATAAATATAGGGTAGTCCGTCCCTCTTTTGACTTTTCTTCTATATACTTTCATTTGTTTAGTTTTTTCTATCTCTTTTTCTATAACTTTTTCTAAAAAAACCACTGATTAAAAAATGGCTAAAATATTTTTTTCTAGTCAATAAAAATTTTTTAAAAAAATACACAATAAATATAGGGTAGTCCGTCCCTCTTTTGACTTTTCTTCTATATACTTTCATTTGTTTAGTTTTTTTCTATCTTTTTTTCTATAACTTTTTCTAAAAAAAACCACTGATTAACAAAGGCTAAAATATTGTTTTCTAGTCAATAAAAATTTTTTAAAAAAATAAAAAATAAATATAGGGTAGTCCGTCCCTCTTTTGACTTTTCTTCTATATACTTTCATTTGTTTAGTTTTTTTCTATCTTTTTTTATATAACTTTTTCTAAAAAAAACCACTGATTAACAAAGGATAAAATATTGTTTCCTATAAAACTGTCTGCGGTGTAGTTATACTCAGCTTGGTTTTTTGGTCATACTCAGTTGAACATAGCTACCACTTGGATCCAGAGTAACCTGAGAAAAGGATTATTTAGTAGATTAAAATAAATCTTGATGAATGCATAGTTAGATAACATATTTGTTGGCATACCTTTATTGGTTCTCCAAAATCCCCCTCCTGCTTGAACGATCTAATGAGCAGTCCAGAAGCAATGCTAAATGTGTTTATCTTCTTATCCTATCAGCAAAAGATCACTTTGAAAATATTTGAACTTTGGAGAAGTTAACGGGATCCATATGCTAAAAATAGGGGGAGTAGGAGGCTCATGTGCATTTCCTGCTCAAAAGTTAAAACCCCAATTCCTGTTCAGATTTCCAAATTATTGTTTTTTAATCACTTTTAGAGGGAACATTGTGCAAAACTTCGAAAGTCAATCACATGTTGGTTTTCAACTGGAGTTATATATGAGCCATTTAGAGAAAAATAGCTAGATGATGACATCCTATTAGAAATCCATTTTCAAATTGGAAAAACATTAACAGTGGGGGTCCTGAAAAATGCTTTCAACCAACATACATTGCTATACTCTGTTTGGGGGAAAAAATCTATGTTTTCAAGTTTGAGTTGGAGCTCAACTGACAATAATATAGGATACCTCACCAGAAGCATAATTCATTGCTCTGTACCTGTCCTACTTTTTTTGACATTCTGAAAATGCTTTTTTTTTTTTTTATACAATTCAATAGCAAAGATACGCCTTCACCGTCGCCGCCGGCTGGTTCAACTGCTACTGAGTTCATCAAACAGGTTTTCCAATTGCCAAGTCTCTATCTCTCTATGTGTGTAACATAATTGAATTGGATAATGACACTGAATTTATTGATTTCTAATGTACAGATAAGGAGCCACAAAATTGCCTTGGTAGAGATCAATAACCTTCCTTCCTCTTAGGTTCATAATTCAAATTACAATCTTTATTTCTCCTGATCAAATTAGGGCTCAAAAATATGTGTTCAATGAATATCTTGTTTTTGGTGTTTGTATGGTGGTCTGTTGCTCATATGAATGGCCTTGGTTTGTAGACAGATTGTGTGTTTGGCTCAACCAAGTGGCAGTTGAAGAAGCAGCAAAAATGTGGAGACTTCTGTGGCCGAGGCTCCAGCCTCAAAACAGCCCGGCCGCCTCATTCAGCTAGAGGTGAGGCTGCATAATCCATGCGGGCGCATGAACTAGGGAATTTTGGGGTCGAAAGGCTGGAAGTGAGGCGCCAGCCTCATCATGGCCTAGGCGGCCGCCTCAATGGTGAGCTGGGTTGGTTTGATTTGGGCCTTGTTTCTGCCTATGCTTGGCCTGGATTAGTCTTAATTAGGACTTGTTTCAGGTTTTAATTATTATACTATTGTTTTTGGTTATATAATTGAACCCCATTTGTAATTGTAATTGATTTTAAAAATTTTGATTTAGGAAATTTTATTACATTTTAGTAGTGGTATTTTGACATTGTTAATTGATGTATATGACAATTTTTTCAATATAAGGTTATTTATAAGTGTATTTTAGTAGTATTAAAATTTATTATATATATATATATATATATATATATATATATATATATATATATATATATACTAGAAGGAAAATGTGTTTTAGAGACGGCAAATTCTGTAGCTAAAATGAAGATTCCGTAGCTAAATTGTGTTTAGAGACGAATTTGTTCCGTAGCTATTCCGTGGGTGCAGGTTCGTCGCTAAATTGGGTGTCGCTGTTTTGTAGCTGTTTTAGATACGGACATATCCGTCTCTAATTTAGAGACGGACATATCCGTCTCTAATTTAGAGACGGACATTCTGTCTCTAAATTAGAGACGGACATATCCGTCTCTAAATTAGAGACGGATATGTCCGTCTCTAAAATAGCTACAAAACAGCGACGCCCAATTTAGCGACGAACCTGCACCCACGGAATAGCTACGGAAAAAATCCGTCTCTAAACACGATTTAGCTACGGAATCTTCATTTTAGCTACGGATTTTGCCGTCTCTAAAATGGTTTTTCCTTGTAGTGATTGTCCCTTCGTCGCAGCACTGTAGTTGTTTCTTGTCCTTAATTATCCTATTCCATTTTCCTAAAATGATTGTCCATTTTTTTTAAATATACTAGTGGTAAGTCGTGCCACGCATGGGTAGCATATTGCAATTTATTTTTTATTTTCATTAATAAATTAAAGATATTTTATTATAATTTTAAAGTAAATTTTTTTTAATTTATTGTATTTAGTTTGAAATAAACTAATAAACAATTAATGTTTTTTTCCTATAATGTTGTCTACCTTATAGTTTTTCTACATATAAAAAAGTGTCAAGTACTCTCGATAAAATAGATATTTTATATAGATTTCTTATGTAATTTGAGCTAGTAGTATTGAATTATATAATATATATTTTTTTAAGGTGGTAAATTTCATATTTTAAAAATAATACTCAAACAAATAAAGAAAGAAATTCAATATAACAAAATATATCATCTTGTTGTTAACTCAATTACAAATGACCCAATGATTAAATATTTCATATTCTTTATATGCATTCTGTAAATAGACTTACAATAATAATTTGTATAATAAGAATAAATATTCTCTCGTACTTTACTTTTATACTCACAACACCAATTAAATTACAATTCTTTTCACTCATTCTCTCTGTTACTTTAACTTTTATACTCACAACACGTCTCTCCTACCTCACTTTTCCTTAATCATCGTGCCCAAAATGTTAGTCCGATTTGAGGTGAGACGGAGGAAGTATATTAGAATGCCAAAATCTAGGGAGAAACGTGTTTCTCCATAATTTATGGAGAAACGGGTTTTTTCCATCGTTCCCGTCGGTGCTCTCTAGATTTCGTTACGGGCGGCAAAAACAATAAAAACAAATTCTCAACCGTGCGAACAACGTCAATCAAGAGAGAGAGACACTACTAGAAACAGGGCATTTACCGACGGACATTTACCGACGGACTGTGTCCGTCGGTAATACCGACGGAAAAAAAACGAATACCGACGGAATTTACTTTCATTTTACCGGGGTTTTTTTTTAAAAAAATTTCGTTTATTCCGTCGGTATTTGAAATATTTCCGCCGGTAGTCCGTCGGTAATACCGGCGGTCATTGTCCGTCGGTATTACCGACGGTCAAGTCCGTCGGTAATGACGCCCTATATATAATGAGAAAATCCCATTTTTTCATTTTACGACTCCTCCTCTCTCTCTCTCAGTTCGCGAATTCGAAGAACCCTAGCCTCGCCGTTGCCGTCGCCGTCTTCGGTAAGTTTCTCTCAATCCCTTAATTCCTCTCTCACTCGATTTCTCCCTCTCACTTTCTCTCTCTCTCATCAGTAATTTGAGAACAAACGTCGTCTCCGCCATTTCCGCCGTTCGCCGTTGCCGTCTCCGTCGCCGGCCGGTAAGCTCTCTTTCTCTCTCTCAATCCCTATCTCTCTCTCACTCGCTTTCTCTCTCTCACTCGCTTTCTCTCTCTCTCTCTCTCGCAGTCGCCCTCTCTCCCGTTGCCGCCGAGCCCGCCGTTCGCCGTCGTTGTCTCCGTCGCCGGTAAGCTCTCTTTCTCTCTCTCTCTCTCACTGGATTTCTCTTTCTCAAGTATTGATTACGAAAGTTAAATAAATTGCAGTGATAAGAAAATGATGTTAGAATGTGCTGTTAATGTGTAATTATGATACCAACTGATTTAAAATGCCGAATATAATATTTCAATCTAAATTTATTTATCTATAAATTATGATATATATGCTGGTTGTATTTGGTTTTTTGAATATATGAGCAGCTATTTGGTGTGTGCTGTGAGTGTGTGTGTTCTGCGTGTGAGTGTGAGTGTGTGCAGCCGTGTGTGTGTGTGTGAGTGGCAGCAGCCATGGTGTGTGTGGGTTTAATTTTGAAAGTATGCCTAATTTTGAAAAAAATTAATTAACTGTGTATGTATAATTGTTGAAAATAATTAAGAAAGTATATTTGATAACTTTATTAGTAAAATAATTAACTGTCTATGTGGGTTTAATTATGTAGTCTTTTTCTATGTGCTAGTTGTTTCATTTGCATTTTTAGGTGTCAAAAGGTTTGAATATGGTCTAGATTGTTGGTTTATGTAAGAGTTTGGTAGGCTTGGATTGAGTTATTTTTGCAACATTTCCTCGACCCTTTGTCTTGCTAATAGGCAATTGGTGTGAAGCTAGAATTATGAAAATCTCTTATTATCTCTACTTCTTTTTTTGCTAATATTTATTTATTTTTATATGGTACTACCTCCGTTCCATTTTTTTAAAAATTACCGATCAAGAATAAAACGGACATCTACCCAATATTGGCAATTAAATAGGCTCAACTCGTACGCTCATGTATTCATATACACTTACTTTTTTCTTAAATATTACATTTCTCCGTCCCAAAATGAATGTCCAAAAAAGATCCAAATTTACTCTTGGAGAGCAAATTTTAAAAGGTTTTGGATATTCATATTGGGACGGTGAGGGGGTGAATGTCTAAAAAATGAAATAAAAAATAAATAAAATAAATAAAAAATAAAAATAAAAAAAAAACAAAATAAATAAAAAATAAAATAAATAATAATAAAATAATAATAATAAATAATAATAATAATAATAATAAAAAAATATAATAATAAATGAAATAAAAAAGAAATAAAATAAATAAAAAATAAAAAAAACAAAATAAATAAATAAATAAATAAAATAAATAATAATAAAATAATAATAATAATAATAATAATAATAAATAATAATAATAATAATAATAATAAATATAATAATAAATGAAATAAAAAATAAATAAAATAAATAAAAAATAAATAAAAAATAACAAAATAAATAAATAAATAAAATAAATAATAATAAAATAATAATAATAATAATAATAATAATAATAATAAATAATAATAATAATAATAATAATAATAATAATAATAATAATATTAATAATAATAATAATAATAATAATAATAATAATAATAATAATAATAATAATAATAATAATAATAATAATAATAATAATAATAATAAATATAATAATAAAAAAAATAAAAAATAAAAATAAAAATAAAAATAAAAATATACATATATGTATATGTATATATATAAATAAGATGAGAGCCTTTCTCACACTCTCCTATCAAAATCCGTCCATCTTTGATCAAGAAAGATGGAGCAAATAAGTTCTTGTCGGTTTGAGCAAAGGATTTTCTGTTTAATAAGAGTTTTTCAGCTTGATCGTTCTCTTCTCTCTAAGAATTGAAACATCACAGCCATGTTCTTGTACGTATGCATTTTCTCTTCAGTGGTATACGGTCACAGTAAAAACAAGGTAACGTATAACACCAGCGAAGAGAAAACAGACTTTCCTCCAATTTTTTTAATCTCCACCTTCCATTTACCCAAGATCCCCGATTGCAGAATCTTCCTCATGAGCATGAAAGGCGGTGTTGCTCTCAATCTCATGGTTGCTTCGCAAAACATGCAAAGCAACCGTGAGATTGAGGGCAACACCGCCGCCTTTCAAGCTCATGAGGAAGATTCCGCAATCAGATCTTGGGTAAATGGAAGGTGGAGATTGAAAAATTGAGGGAAGCTCTGCTTTCTCTTCACCGGTGTTATACTGTTACCTTGTTTTTACTTGTGACCGTATACCACCAAAGGAAGAGTAAAACAGCACCGACAAGAACATGACCGTGATGTTTGAGATCCTTAGAGAGGAGGACAAAGAAACCGAAAAACTATATTAAACGAGAAAATCCTTTGCTCAAACAATCGAGAACTTGTTTGCTCGTCTTTCTTGGTCTAAGCCGAGATAGGATTTTGATTGTTGTGGATGATAACGACTCTCATCTTGTTTATTGATCAAAATTATGCATGTTATGGTAATGAATAAAAATTATGCACGATTATATGATTTGTAAATATCATTATTGTCTATTAAAATTGCTTGATTTTCGATTATAAAGCAAGTAGACAAAGTGATATTTGCAATTCATACGTGTATTTCGGGATGGGATAGAAGCCGACCCCAATTCTAAACCTAATGGACATGAATTGTCCTTTCACCCTAGAGAATGATATACTTAACAACAAAGAATTAAATATTAATATTTAAAATTATTCACATCCTAAATGAAGTGTCTTTTTATTTGTATATATATTGATATATTGTTTTTATTTGTATATATAATATACTAGTTTAGATATGTCGGGTCGAGGTGGCAATCGTTCAAAGAGAGGCAAGGTTGCGGGTTTTGTCCATCGTCTTGTTTCTCCAAGGACTGGAGGGAGGGGCTCTACGTCTGGTTCAGGACGTAGTGATGATGATTTGAGCAGTCTTAGTTAAAGAAATATTATTTTCTACCATAGTGTATAATGTATTTTTTTTTTCAGGAAGAGTATGAGAGGCGGGCTCGTGAGGAGGCTATTGAAGAAGGAAGTTTGGCTCCTGAGAGCACCGAGCGGCCCGCCTTTCGTGAAAAGCTTTGGGTGGCCATTGTCCTCTCAGGCAAGCAACCGAAGGGAGATCGCTTGCCTGGATTCGGAGGACATGGTGCGGGGTATTTTAACATGCCATTCCGCAGCCCTACTACGCAATACTTTTCATCTTCTTCCTCCGGCGGCAGTCATCATGTGGATCAAGAAGCGTTTGATGATCGGGTCAACAGAGAGGTTGAGAGGCGAGTGGAGCAGATCCAGAGCCAAGTGGACGCCCGGGTGCAGACCCAGATGCAGACCTAGGTGGAGGCCCAGGTGGCTAGTATATTGGCTCAACAGCTTGACCAGCGCGTGCAACAATACTTGGCTACCATGAATTTGCAATCACAGCCACAGCCACAGCCACAGCCACGTAATAGCGGTAACGCTTCTGATGAGTCAGTCGATCAATACCTTAGGCGAAGTGGCGGTGGTAGTGGCGATGGTAGCGGTAGCGGCAGCGCTCGTGGTCGGGGTCGTGGTTGATTGACATTCATTTTATTTGGCTGGCATGTAATGTAAACAAATATTTTTTTTTCCTTTCCCTTTCCCTTCCCTTTTCCCCAAGCGAAACAATTTCCCTTTCCCCTTTTCCCCTTTCCCTTTCCCCTTTCCCCTTTTCCCCTTTCCCTTTCCCCTTTTCCCCTTTCCCCTTTCCCTTTTCCCCTTTCCCCTTTTCCCCTTTCGCTTTAGGTTGTTTGATACAGTTTGAGTTTATTTGATGTTTGTATGTTTGATGTTTGTATGTTGTTTGTGTTTATTTTATGTTGGGATTTATTTAAACAGGTTTGACAGGTTTACAGGTGGATTAATAATAAAATAGAATTTTTTTTAAAAAATCTGGCCAGATTACCGACGGATATTTCCGTCGGTAAAGTAATTAAAAAAAATAAATAATTCTAATTTCTGGCGGAAATATCCGTCGAAAAAATAATAAAAATTAAATAATAAAACTCATTACCGACGGATATATCCGTCGGATTCGGTTTAGATTTCCGACGGGTATAACCGTCGGTAATGGGTTTTATTTATTTATTTTTTTAATATTTACCGACGGATATTTCCATCGGTAAACTCCGGCTATTGCTCCGGTTAACCGGCCGGCGTTGCTCATTTCCGACGGACGATTTCCGGCGGAATTTTAGATTTTCTGGCGGACAATCCGCCGGAAATACCGGCGGAACTGGTCCGTCGGTATTACCAACCAATTATTTTCGACGGAACCCGACGGACTCATTCCGTCGGTAATAACCATTTGCGACGGAAAGGCGGATTTACCGACGGAAATTTCCGTCGGTAAAAGGCCTGTTTCTAGTAGTGAGAGAGAGAGAGAGGGAGGGAGAGAGAGAGAGAGAGAGAGAGAGAGAGAGAGAGAGAAACGAGAAGAACGACTGCTAGAATCGTAATTTCTGGATTCTGCTATTGGCGTCAAATTGATTCATTTAGTGATTTGTTTTCTTCTGTAAATCCGTCTAGTTCTTTTACCCATATTTTGTGATTTTTGTTTGAATAGATCCATTGATTGAATGATTCGTTGAGTATAACTGGAGTTTTGGTGGAATATGATTCGGGTTTGGATATGTTGGGTGGATTTGGTTCTAATGAGATTGATTTTGAGTAAATTCTGAAATTCTGGATATCAAAATTCAATGTTCTGGATATCCAGAACCTTTTGAAAGGATATCCAGAAATTTATTATTGGCCATGACCTTGGCCGATGGCCTTGGCTTGGGCAATTCTAAATTTCTGGTTATTCATTTTAAAAGTTTCTGGATATCCAGAACCTTTTGAAAGGATATTCAGAAATTTTTGTATTAGATATCCAGAACCTTTTGAAAGGCTTCTGGATATCAATATTAAATGTTCTGGATATCAAGAACTCTTTGAAAGTGATATCCAGAAAATTTGTATTACTCATGACCTTACCTTAGCCCTTGGCCTTGGCCTTGGCCCATGGCCTTGGCCTTTGGCCTTGACCAAGTATATATATCTAGAAATCACTAAAAAGTATATCCAGAAATTAAGAGAAAGGATATCCAAAAATTTTGTATTGGCCATGACCTTGGCCAAATCTATATCCAGAAACCAGTGAAAAGTATATCCAGAAAACAGTGAAAAGTATATCCAGAAAAAAGAGAAGGCCATGACTAGAAAGTTGGTATGTGTTGGTCTCATTCTAACATAACTTCTGGATATCATGATCAAAGGGTTCTGGATATCCAGAACCTTTGAGACTGATATCCAAAAGTTTTTTTAATGAATGCAAAAAAAAAAATTTATAATTTTTTTTTTTGGAAAAACACGTTTCTCCATAACTTATGGAGAAACGCGTTTCTCCGGAGACCTACTCTATTAGAATACATAGATAACTAAAAAACAAAGAGTGTTATGTGGGTGAGTCGGTTATGTGGTAAATCATAGGACTTCATAATGCCCCACTCAATCATCGCTCCACCTAGTCAAGTAAATTGAAAATTGTCCAAAACAATATTCATAAAGCAAGTGGATAAAAAGTAGGTTATGTAAGTAATGTTTTTTTTTTCTAGTTATAAAATTTTATGAGTATCAAGTGGTTCAAAACTCTATTCATCTTTTTACCTTTTAAGAATAAATCAAAGGGTGAAATTTAAATTGGTATTTATAAAAAGAAAAATGTAAACTTTAAACGGAAACGGAAACGGAAAGCGTAGTAACTATAACTTATTAGTCGTACTTTAAACTAATTATAGTAATTACTAATTTCCTACTATTATAACTTACATAATATAGTAATTTTATATATTAATTAATATTATTAACTTATTATAATTAACTATTAATAGTTAACAATAATTAGTATAGTTAATTATCATAGTTAACAATTATAATTAACAATTATTAGTTAACTATTATAGTTACTATAAGAAAACAGGGCAACTGCAACAAAATATTGCATCTTAATTGAATTTAGTTGCAATTTAAATGTGTACCGCTCATTCCTGCCTGGATACTCATTTTATCCGCGTTCTTTTTTTTTGGGAAAAAATGGAGGGAAGAAGGGCAACTAAAATGCAACAATTTTTGCAACCATTTTAGATTTTAATTTTTTAAAATTGCAAAATCGGGTTGAAATAACATCATTTTGACTTGACTATATAATAGAAAACCTAACCTAGACTAAATTAATTAAAATCCCAAATCAGATTTCACACCCTTCGTTCTCTCTCTTGCTCTCCTTCGACATTCTCTTCCAAAACCTATCGTCTTCTTCCGGCTGCCACACCGCACACCGACATCCTCACACTCAGATTTAAAGCTACGGTATCCTAGGTTTGATCTACTGGGTTTAACGATTTCACTCTCCTCCAAACAAGGTATTCTCTCTCAATGTACAACTTTATAAAGTGAATAATCCTTCTTCCTTTTTTGGTGATTGATGAATGCAATTGGTAAGGGGTAATCGTTTTTTAAGAAGTTAATACCAAGCTTATTCTGGTTCATGTGATTTCCCCTTATGGATTTGCTTATTCTGTTTCAATGTTTTTCTTCCATATCTAATCTATTAGCTACAACTCTTGTGTGTGTGTGTGTTTTGTTTTGTTTCTCTTTCCCTTTATAATATTTGAGCAATACAGGTTCATATGTGATTTTCCCTTATGGATTTGCTTATTGTGTTGCAATTTTGTTCTTCCTCATCTAATCTTTTAGCTACAGCTCTTTTTTGTGTGTGTGTGTGTGTTTTGTTTCTATTTCCCTTTATTATATATTTTAGAAATACAGGTTCATGTGATTTCCCCTTATTGATTTGCTTATTGTGTTGCAATTTATTAGCTACAGATATATCTGATTGAAAAAATACTCAATCCATCTCAGTTCCTTAGCTAAAATCTACTTAAGTGCTTTTCCATCTATATGGCCTTTAAGTTTCTCCAAGCTCTAGCTCTTAATTATTATTTAACCTCAAAAAAATTGTATCAGAGTCAAAAAAATGTATTTTAAGAAAATAATTCAGGAAGATGCTAAAAAAAAGACTCGCAAACTAACACTAACCTTTAAGAGGTACTCGAACACTGAATTTCAAATGCCTGATATTCATATTTTGATTTTATATGAGATGGATATAAATAATAGGTTGATTTCAATTTTTTTTTTGCTATTTAATGAACTTTGAAAAGAAATTTGAAGAAAGCCCAATTTTCAGTCTCTCACCAATTTTCAGCAAAGCCTTACAATTTAAATTGTTGGAGTTCCTTGTTTGCATGATATTGACACCAATCTACGAATATCAAAATGTTGTTGTGTCCTATATAACACCAAACTACTAATATTAATTCTATAGATGCATTCTCATGAAAAATTAGCACATGATTGAAATACAGTTCAAATACACACAACTGCCTCCACAAAGAACTTGAGCAGCAAATTTAGAAGACTTACAGAGGAAGTATACAAAAGGAATTAATCTAAAGAAATGCTATTGAAAAAGTCTACAAAATAGTGACTACAAGGAGAATCGATATCATCAGTCTCTCTCTGAGCACCAAGAGAATAATAAAAGAAGAAAAATCTATCAGTGAGCCGTAGCACCAAGAAAATTATACAATTTGCAGAGTGGCAACAAAAAAACAACAATAACACTGCCTAAGTGGCACTTTAAAAAACAGTAAAGAGCTTGTACAAATAAATTTCAATACAAATCTTAACTTTGAAACTTGAATAAAACCGGCAGGACTACATTAACATATGTCGCGACAAGGTAGAAACATATAAAAGAAGAGATAAAATTGCCAAGTTAATTTAAGCTGATCAACTCAACTTAACTTGGCCTTTTTCCCAATAACTTGGGTTTGGCTACATATCAATTCAGTTCCACCCAATCCAAGGTCATCAGTCAAGCCCACCCTCTCGTGTCCTCTTTTATCCTTCTGAGACAGTTTATATAAAATTTTGGGGCAGTTAAACTGAAGACATAAATGTGGAAGTGAAATACATTGTGGTACTTCACATATTTACAAGGTGAAATAGATGTCATACAACTGTTATTAGATGAACTTGCATGCAAGACATTTATTTCAAGGATCCGTGTGTTCTGTATTTAACTTTAAGTATCATTCTCTAGTGTGTTCACTAATTCAAGAGTATAGATAAAAGACTTATTTGATCCATTTTGCATCTATGAGTGATTTTTGTTTTTCTTCTTTTCCGTACATATTCATATCCTTTCTAAATTCTAATATTAAAAAAAAATCATATCCTTTTGGACCAAAACTTTCATCTGACTATGTTTTCTTATTAGTGTAAAAGATAATCATATCTTCTTTATGTCATGCTTTTATGCAAATCCGTCATCATTATCAAAAGGGGGTCGATATCAATGTGGCATCCATTTTTTGTTCATAATATTGTTCCCCTGCATCCCTTCCAGCCTGCATTGCAACTACCAAGGTGATGGTTTACGTATTGTGCTTTACTCTTGAAACAATATGGTCATCAAGGTTAATTTCAGCTATTGTTATTTATATCTTAGCACATCCTTGACATAGACCTAATTTGATGTGATTTTCTGTTCTTTGAATTCATTGTTGTGTGTATTTTAAACACATCTGCACTTTTTTTAAAACAAAATTTCGTGGATTTTATTGGGGTTTTGTCATTGTTAGATTGTAGTTTTTGCTTACTTCCAATTGCTATCATAGATAGATTCAGCGTGTTTCTTGAGAGTTTGATTCAGCATGCATGAATCAAAGCAGTGGCTGACCCACGATGTTTCCCCTTTTATGGTTACAAAGAGCTAAGTAGACCTAATACAGAACAAGGGACAATAAATAAATAACATTGCAAAAACCAGAAACTTTGAAACAGTTTGATGATCTTTCTTCATGTTCTTCTTCTAGTGAAAGAAATAAGAATTCTGAACCCCCATTCTCTTAGAATTCTCTTAGACTTCTTTCTTGAAAGAAATAAGAATTCTGAACCCCCTCCTTCCACAATTCATTTATGTATTTTCGCAATAATTTGCTTTAACTTAAGCCGATGTTGCCCACGGCCAGCAATTTTCCTTTATAGGGTGATAATTGATGCGCAATTTTACTCCTTCATTTTCCTAATTTATATATAAGTTCTAAATGCATATGTCTAACGATCAGAGTTGGATGTATCGTCGGGTTGCGGATGGGGGCATGGGAATTAGATCTGAGTTTATAGATGGGGTACAACAGTTTATCGGTTTTGTACTTGGCCATCCTGAATGTATGTCTAGAGACAAAATACGGTGTCCTTGTTGCATTTATTTGAATAAAAAATTTCAAACTCAAGAGATACTTAAAACACACTTGTATAAAAAAGGATTCAAGCCTCATTACACAATATGGGCTTCTCAAGGAGAGAAGGACCCATCAATCTTTAGACAACAATCAACAATAACTCAAGAGCCTGATCATGAACCAGTGGTTGTTGAAGAGCAATCAAATCCTTATATTGATATGGTTATGGATATGGCAGGCCCCAATTTTAATTGGGAGCCAAATGCAAACTCTCAAAAGTTTTTTGAAATATATGTTTGTGTTTGTGGCTATTAAATATATGAAATACTTCATTGTCCCATTGAATTATTGGCTTTCAAATTTATGTTTGTGTTATTTAATGATATGATGTTATTATTTAATTGTTACGCATTATGAGTCATTTTTTGCATTATGAGTCATTTTAACCATGTTTTAAATATATTGATCAGAGGACTAATGTTTTAATTTCTATGGATGTATAAATAGTTATGACACTGAAGGACAGGGGCAGGGGCACGGGCACGGGCACGGGCACGGGCACAGACGAATCCAGTAGAATTCCTATTTGTAGAAGCCAACAGTTGCGAGTGAGTCTACTATAGAAAGAAGATTTCGCGATGAAAGTAGAGCTCCACAACCACCTGAGAATATTGATCAAAGGATACCAGTTATCATTCACAGGAACATGTAAGTTAAATTGTTATATTTGAATTTTGTTTTTCAAACTATTGAAATTTACAAAATGCATTGCAAATTATATGCCTCAGACAGATTTAAGGTTAACTAACAGATTTAAGGTTAATTACTATATAAGCAGATGAGAGGTTAATTAACAGATCTGGTTTAACAGTGTTAACTAATTTGACTTTCTAAATTTGTTTCTGTTTGGTGTGCTTTTTACAGATTTACAGAAATAATATTTGGAAATTTTGCTAATCTAGGTTTTTCTTTCTTGGTTGCCTGTCATTTCCTTCGTTATTTGCTACTCAATGTTTCCTTTGGAGTGAATTGTGTGATAGAATTGTGCTTTCTGAGATTTTGTATTATGTGCTTAGTGGATACATGTTAACTTTGGTGGTTGTTTATTAGTTCATACGTGAAGAGTTTGTTATAGACCATAGGTAGAGTTTTGAATTTATTTCAGTTTCCAGAAATTGTCTGAGCCCTCTTTCTGCTCTTGTTCAGTCGCTTACAACAGTAGTGCTTAATATGAACATAATAAAAGTAAGTAGATCAATTAAGCAAAAAGTGGATAGTCTTTAACCCCACCCTGCATTGCCTCATTCATGAT
Source organism: Adenophora triphylla var. japonica (assembly GCA_022495995.1). NCBI lineage: Eukaryota > Viridiplantae > Streptophyta > Magnoliopsida > Asterales > Campanulaceae > Adenophora > Adenophora triphylla. The sequence goes on from JAFEMH010005967.1 coordinate 107,935, forward strand.
GTATCATCCTGTTTCTCTGTTCTTTCCTTTGCCTCTTGTTCGGATTGTAACATTAGGAAGCAATTACTTAGGCTTTTTCTTGTCATGGGATCGGTTGGACATATTACTTCCTGCCTAATTAAAAAAAAATTATTAGATGGGCATGCCTATTTCCATCATCTTAGGTTCTTGTTATGTTACTTTTTAAGGAATTAGATAGGCATGCCAGCTCTTTTTGATGGTAGGGTATACTGTGGAGGTTTAGAGTTGGGCATGTGAGCTTGAGTAAACAAATGTAATGAACTGGATGCTTGATTTCTCTTTCCTATTGAGTAATGTATTGGATGTTTTGGTAGTTTATGTACTTTCCTTTTGTTTTCCCTTATATGTGCACTTCCATACACAGTTTATCCGCTATTTCATTGCGGCTCATCACCTGGCCATCCTCCCTAGTTCCAATATTATGAAAATACCTTTGGTAGCTCCATTGTTGAATATACAGGACTAGCTTTAATGTGTCATGGTAAAAGTGCTTAAGCACTCAACTGTTTCTTTGAAGAAGTATTTGTGTCTAACTGTCTACTTTCTTTGCCTAGCATCACTCTGCTAAAGTATGCATCAGAGCATATTTTTGTCGTGGTCAATGCTCCTAATTATTAACACATCTGGTACGGATTTGCTTTAAATAATGTTCAGATATTAGCACTCTTTTCTCACCAGAAGAGTAGTTTAATTTTGCAGTTGTGCTGAAATATTTTATTAAACTAGAATATAAAATGGCATCAATGGTATGAAGTGTTGCAATAAGAGATGTAAGGGTATTTTATAGGCACTGGTGAGGTGTACGTTTAGAAAATTTGGTTGTCTATTTGTTGAGCTTTAGGTGGCTGTTTGGCTTGGCCTCTAATGCGACACTCAATTTTGATGAGCAAAAGGGTTGGGCTATGTCAACGTTAGTGAGGATTTCTAAAAGGAAGGTAAGTGAAATTACTTGCTGATGAACAATAGGACGATGGTATCAAATATTATTGAGTGCATCATAGCAGAAGGGTTGTGAGATTCAACAACTTTAATGTGATTACTTATGTACCCACGAGTGTCATTAAACAGAAATATAACTGACTTAGAAGTAATTCTTTTGTAGTAATGCTAATGCATCTATAATGAAACAATTGGAATAATAATCTTATTAATATGTTTCTCTTCTCTATGATTCTTCCTTCCTTCTTTGTCATAGTAAGATGATCTAATTTCCTTTCAGGTTGGTAGTTTCGCCGCAGGACGATGGTATCAAGTTTTCTTGTGTTGCTACTGGGATTAGGAACGCAATTCAAGGGAAATTTGTTGTGGGTGATGTTAGGCACTTGGAGGCTCTCAATATTCTCCATACTTTCATGTAATCCGACACTTCGACAATGACCGTTGAATGAAATGTTTGAACTTGAGTTGTTTTAAATGTTTGATTTTTGATTTAATTTTTTTTATAAAATGTGAAATGTTCAACCAGGTATGATAATATATATATATATATATATATATATATATATATATATATATATATATATATATATATATATATATATATATATATATATATATACAACGGTATCTTCTGTTGCAATAATAATTTTTTATTTAAATTTCAATTACGAACTAGTAACAGAAATATATAAACATTATAATGGAAAAGTCTGTTGCAAAAATGTAACGAAAAAGTCTGTTGCCAGAATGCAACAAAAACCTCAACGAGAAAGTCTGTTGCAAGAATGCAACAAAAAAAGTACTCCCTCCGTCCCGGACCTTGGTGCCTAGTTTGACTTTTCACGTAAATTAAGGAAGGAGTATTATATTGAAAGTGTTGTGAGTGTGAAAATAAAATAGGAGAGAGAATGAGTGGAGGGAATAGTAAATTATAATGGTGTTGTGAGTATTAAAATAATGTAGGAGAGAGAATGAGTGGAGGGAATAGTAAATATTCCTTTCCATTTTAGGAAATGTGCACGTAGGTTTGGGACGCCCAAAATGGAAAGTGTGCACGTAGGTATGGGACGGAGGGAGTATGCTGCAAGAATGCAACAAAAAAAGTATGTTGCAAGAATGCAACAGAAAAATTAGTTGCTATTTGCAACGGACGTCAACTGCCCTTAGAAGCACCTTTGAAACCGAAAAAAATTGAAATTGCAACGCTTGTTTTTCGTTGCAATATCATGCAACGGAATAAATACGGTTGCATAGAATTTGCAACCAGCGTTTTCCAAACCGAATTTGCAACGAACTTTTTCTGTTTCAATAGTACAATTGTAACGGATTTTCATTTTTTGCAACAGAATTTTCCATTTCAATTGCTCTGTTTTCTTGTAGTGAGTTAACTATTATAGTTAAATATTATAATTATCAATTATAGTTAACTATTATTAGTTAACTAATAAAATTAACAATTATAGTTAACAATTAATAGCTAATAATTATAGTTAACTATTAATAATTAAGTATTATAGTTAACTATTATAGTAAGCTATAATAGTTAATAATTATATTAACTATTACAACAACAACAACAACAAAAAAGCCTTAGTCCCAAAATAATTTGGGATCGGCTAACATGAATCCTCATATGTCATCGTGAAAAAAAAATTAAAAAAATAAATAAATAAATAAATAATAATAATAAAAAATAAAAATAAATAAATAAATAAATAAACAAATAAATAAATAAACATACAAATCAAAATAAAAAAAAATCAAAAAATCAAAAAATCAAAAAAATAAAAAAAAATAAAAATAATAAAAAATAATAAAAAACATACAACAACATAAAAATTAAGAAAAAATCAACCCCCACATGGCTTTTTGCCCTCCACTCCGGCCTCTTCAACACCATACTTTCATCCACTCCAAGAAACTCATATCCTTTTCAATTACTCTAATCCAAGTTTGTTTGGGTCTTTGGGTCTTCCCCTATCCCTCGCCATTTTATCATTTCTCCACTGTTCCGGCCTCCTAACCGGTGCATCACTCGGTCTCCTTCTGACATGTCCAAACCACCTTAGACGATTTTCCCTCATTTTATTCTCAATGGGCGCAACTCCTACTTTACCTCTGATCACCTCATTCCCCAATCGATCCTTTCTTGTATGACCGCACATCCATCGCAGCATACGCATCTTCACCACATTCATCTTATGCACGTGACACTGTTTCACGGCCCAACATTCGGTGCCGTAAAGCAATGCCGGCCTAATTGCCGTGCGGTAGAATTTTCCCTTTAATCTATTGGGCATGTCGCGATCACATAGAAACCCTGTGGCACTCTTCCACTTCAACCAACCTGCTTTAATCCTATGAGCCACATCTCCATCTAATTCTCCATCCTTTTGGATAATGGATCCAAGATAGCGAAAAAACTCAGAAGCTTGGATAATATTTCCATCAAATGTGACCGCCCCTGCCTCCCTACTTCCAACTCTGCTAAACTTACACTCCAAATATTCAGTCTTGCTTCTGCTTAATCGAAAACCTCGAGATTCCAAAGTGTGTCTCCACAACTCCAATTTACTTTCAACACCCTCTCTTGTCTCATTAATCGACACAATATCATCTGCGAACAGCATACACTTTGGTATATCATCTTGGACTGACCTCGTCAATTCGTCCATTATCAAAGCAAAAGGAAAGGGGCTAAGTGCGGAACCTTGATGCACTCCAATCTTTATAGGGAACTCTTCAGTCTTCCCAACACTAGTCTTTACACAAGTACTAACTCCATTATACATGTCCTTGATAATATCAATATATTTCTTTGAAACACCCTTCTTTGCTAATGCCCACCAAAGTACCTCTCTTGGCACTTTATCATACGCCTTCTCCAAATCAATGAAAACCATATGCAAATCTTTCTTTTGATCCCGATATTTCTCCATGGTTTGTCTCATAATATATATTACCTCCATAGTCGATCTTCCTGGCATAAACCCAAATTGGTTATCCGAAATATCCACAATTTTTCTCAGCCTCTGTGCAATCACTCTTTCCCAAAGTTTCATAGTATGGCTCATTAGTTTGATACCCCTATAGTTGGCACAATCTTGGACATCACCTTTCTTCTTATACAAAGGGATCAGAGTACTCTTCCGCCACTCCAATGGCATTGTGTTAACTCTCCATATCTTGTTAAATAGCGTTGTTAACCAATCTACTCCCCTCTCCCGAAACATCTCCAAACCTCAATTGGTATACCATCCGGTCCAATGACTTTCTTCAATCTCATCTTTTTCATTGCCATTTCCACTTCACTCTTTCGAATTCTCCGCATAAAATCTCGATTAACCATACTCGAAGAGATATTTAAATCTCCAACATCCTGCTCTTGACCGCCATTGAACAAGTTATCAAAGTACGAACTCCATCTATCTTTTATCTCTTTATCCCCGACTAAAACTCTTTGGTCTACATCCTTCACACATTTAACCGTCCCAATATCTCGTGTCCTCTTATCCCTCATACGAGCGAGTCTGTAGATGTCCTTTTCCCCTTCTTTTGTATCCAACTTATCATAAAGTTTCTGATTCACCTTTGCTCTTGCGTCTCTTACTGCTTTCTTAGCATCTCTTCTAGCTTCCTTATACTTCTCATAGTTCTCGTCGCTCCTACATTTCCCCAATAATTTGTAGCATTCTCGCTTGCCCTTTATTGCTTGTTTTACTTCCTCGTTCCACCATGATGTGTCCTTACTTGGTGGCCCATTTCCTCTAGATTCTCCAAGGACTTCTTTCGCCACCTCCTTTATGGTATGTACCATCTTAGTCCAAGTCGAATCTATATCCATATCCTCCGTATTATCCGACCAAATACCGGTATCGACCATCTTAGCTACAAATTTCGGTTGATTCTCCCCTTGAAGTCTCCACCACTTGATTCTAGGGTCTCCTGTGATTTTCTCTTCCTCGAAATTCTCTTACTTCAAAAATCAAGTACCACCAGTCTATGTTGAGTTGCTGTGCTCTCACTCGGAACAACCTTGCAATCTGTATAACTCTTTCTACAAGTATTTCTTACTAAGAAGAAGTCAATCTGACTCGCATTACCTCCACTCCTATAGGACACCAAGTGAGATTCTCTCTTCTTGAACCAAGTGTTCATTATACTCAAGTCATATGCCAACGCAAAGTCTAGGATACTATTTCTTTCTTCATTCCTCTCTCCAAAACCAAAACCTCCATGTATGCTCTCAAAGCCATGTCGACTAGACCCCACATGCCCGTTCAGATCACCACCAATCACTAATTTCTCACCACTAGGTACTCGTTGCACTACCTCCTCCAAATCTTCCCAGAACACTTGTTTAATAGATGCATCCAACCCTACTTGTGGTGCATAGGCAGAAATAATAGTTATAATTTCATCACGTATCACCAGTTTAATACCCATAATTCGATCACTCTTCCTGTACACTTCCACCACATCATTAATATACTCCTTATCAATAATGATACCCACTCCATTTCTACCCTTATCCTTTCCTGAGTACCAAAGCTTAAAACCCCAAGGCGATATTTCTTTTGCTTTCTCTCCAACCCACTTAGTTTCCTGTAGACACATTATGTGAATCTTCCTCCTCCTCATAACTTCCACCACCTCTACTGATCTCCCTGTCAATGATCCAATGTTCCAAGTTCCAAAGCGCATCCCACTACCCTTACACCTATCATGGACTAGCTTCTTTACCCGCACTCGTCCGCAATGCGAGAACCCTTGCATATTTGACACCACCCCCTGGCGAAGAGATGGCGCGTCGCTTCCGGGCGACGACCTAGCAACCTTTGCATACTTATCACTACACCCATGTCTTTGAAGTGTAGCGCACCCTTGCATATTTGACACCACCCCCGGACGAAGAGATGGCGCGTCGCTTTCGGGCGACGACCTAGCAACCTTTGCATACTTATCACTACACCCAGGTCTTTGAAGTGTAGCGCGTCGCTGCAGAGGAAACGCCCCAACGATATTCATATTCAGATTCATGTCATGTTAATGTGACAAAATTTTTACGCTGGCTGTCACATGCCTACCGCAACCCTCGCCCTTTATCCTGACTTGGGACAGGCAAGGATAAATCCTTGGTGGTTTTAATTATATTAACTATTATAGTTAATAATTATATTAACTTTTATAGTTAATAATTATACTAACTATTAATATTTTACTACTATACTTACCTAATATAGTAAGTAATATATATTATTTAATACTATTAATTAAAATAACAAAGAATATGAAAAGTCACACATTTAAGGAGTATATGGTGATGTGGTTTCACAAATGAAAATCTTTACAAAAAATTGTACACATGGCATTAGTATAGGTCTTCTCACCTACTTTAGATATATATAATATAGACTAGTGGGTAACCCGTGCTCCGCACGGGAAATTAATTTTCCAATATTTTAGTATTTTGCTTATTATATGTTTTTATTTGATAAAGTAGCATAGCATTTTTTAGGTGATTTAAATCTATTGTATATCAATCAAAATATTTACATTAATAGATTCAGAAGAATGTTTTTATTTTAACTTTTGTTGTATCTAGTTTGTACTTATTATGACAATTGAAATTTGAATAATTGTATACTATATAGATACACATATTACGATTAGTAAATATAATTAGCAAAAACCATTATTTACATCTAATGTATTAGTAGAATAATATTTTTATTATGTTTTTTAATAATATTTTTTCTAGTTATGGTTAACTAATATTGTAACCATCATCTTAAATAGAAAGTTATATGGGAATATTGATCTAATATAGTAGTAGTTAATATATATAGTAACTATTATAATTAACTAATAATAGTAATAGTTAACCTATATAGTAGTTATTATGATTAACTAATACTATCAATAGTAATGTTAATATATATATAGTAACTATTATGATTAACTAATAATATTAATAGTAATGTTAACCTATATTAACTATTATGATTAACTAATATTATTAATAGTAATAGTTAACATATATATTAACTATTATAGTTAACTAATATAATTAATTGTAATAGTTAACTTATATATAATAACTATTATAGTTAACTAATACTATTAATAGTAACTAGTATAACACCCGTGCGTTAAACACACGACCAACAAACTGTGATAAATAACGAAAACTAAATAAAAAAAGTGGCTAAAAATGTCATTAAAATATTCATATGGAATTACCAATAAAAAGTAAAAACTACTCCCTCCGTCCCACTTCAAGGTTCCACCTTTCCCTTTTGATCCGTCCCACTTCAAGGTTCCCTTCCTTAAATGGAAAGTTTTCCATATATTTATACCCTTATCATCTCCATATATTTATAAAAAAACCATTCATTATACCCTTATAAAGTTAACATATTTACAAAAAAACCAATCATTAACTTACTATTCCTCCCACTCATTCACTCTCCTATTAAATATTTTTAATTTTTACATTCTCTCTCCTATTCCCTACCACACATTTAACTTTTACATTCTCTCTCCTCTAATTTTCTACCCACTTTAAAAAAATTTCTTAAAAATCGTGAAATCCACACCAAGGAACCTTGGTGTGGGACGGAGGGAGTACAAATTTTGAAAAAAAAAAATCTTTGTAAACAACATTTGTTGTTTCATCCACAGTCTTTCCATCTTCGTCACATACTAATATCTTCAACCCAGCACAAGTATTCACCCTAGACAAAGCAACATACAATTGGCCATGGCTGAACACATGCCCTTTCAGAAACAAACCGACATATGACATCTTGGGAACAAAAACTTTATCACCAACATTACTGCAATATAAAATTTTTGTTTCTAAGACATGTTCACCGAGCCTTGTAATAATTAGCCTCGTTCCACTGCATAACCATGCACTATGGTCAATGTTCCTCAATAACATAACTGGAACACCAACTTTAAGATTTAACTGATGATTTAGCCTCAATAAAAATTTTGTTTCTAAGACATGTTCACCGAGCCTTGTAATAATTAGCCTCGTTCCAATGCATAACCATGCACTATGGTCAATGTTCCTCAATAACATAACTGGAACACCAACTTTAAGATTTAACTGATGATTTGGCCAACCGGAAGACTTTATTGTATTCAAAAACTCAGTCGAATGGATGTCGGCAAAAAAACTTGAATTATTCTCAGACTTACAAATTGAGTCTGAACTCAAATAAGTTTTACCATCCAATTGATTGTGAGAGACCACGTACTCATTTATTTTCTCAACAACATCAAGAGTTGGTGCAAGCATGGCTCTTCCCTGTAAATATGCGATTTCATCAATATGATCGGTGAACGAAGGATATGTAGTATCAACAATAGCCTTGATCAAATTGCCAGATGATTGCATAAGAAGGTCACTGGGAATGTTTATAGTTGCAACACTATCATTATCGTCCCCATAAGTTCCATCTCCAATACTTAAAATCCATTCATAGAAATTTTTAAGCTCCAATCCACTTGGATCATTCTCCAAAGCTTTAAGTCGCATATTTTTAGTAAGCCTCAAAACTTTGCAATGCGACCATAAATGCAATAAATTGATCGTTGCCATCACAATATCTTGTCTGGTACCTTTGGGAATCACAGGAAGGATTTGACGAAAATCTTTGCCCAGGACTTTAGTTTTTCCCCCAAACGGTTGATTAAAACTATCAAGATTTTTTAACCGCATTATATCTCGTAAAGTTCTGTCAAGTGCTTCAAAACAATGTCAGTGAACCATTGGTGCCTCGTCCCAAATGATAAGCTTTGTTCTTACCATTAGCTCAGCAGTGGGCTGCCTTGTTTAATATTGCATGTTGAATCCTCATCCAAAACTAAGGGTATGGCGAATCTAGAATGACCGGTTCGACCCTTAGGTAACAAAAGAGATGCTATTCCACTGGATGCCACATTCAAAACTATTTCACCCTTTGATCTTAAAGCAGCCAAAAGAATCCTTCATAAAAATGTTTTACCTATACCACGAGAACCATATAGTAAAAACATCCTTCCATTACTGGTATCAACTATTCAGGATCGTATCAAAGGCATATTTCTGCTCATCTGTACACAACCCTAATAACTTATTGCATTCATCCGATAATGAATCTCAATCATAGTCCAATTCATCCAGTATTCACTACCAGAAAAACAGGTTTTAGCGGCGGAAATTTCAGTCGCTAAAACCAAATTTCCGTCGCTAAAGATAAACACCGACGGAAAAATTCCGTCGGTGGTCCACCGCTATCATCCCGCCGCAGTTTTCCAACGGCTCAAATTCCGCCGGATTATTTTTTTATTTTACCGACGGAATTAATTCCGCCGGTGCTTTTTTGACATTAGCGACGGAAATTTCCGTCGCTAAATTAATTTAATTTTTATTTCAGCGACAGAATATTCCACCGGTGAAATAAAAATTTAATTTAATTTTTATTTTCACCGGCGGAATATTCCGCCGCTGAAATAAAAATTAAATTAAATTAATTTAGCGGCGAAAATTTTCGTCGCTAGAATAAAAATTAATTAAATTAAATTAATTTCAGCGACGGATATTTCCGCCGCTGGAATTAATTTAATTTAATTAATTTTTATTCCAGCGACGGAAATTTTCGCCGGTGTAAATAAAAATTAATTAAAATAAATTAATTTAGCGGCGGAAATTTCCGTCGCTGTAATTAATTTGTTTTAATTAATTTTTATTCCAGCGACGGAAATTTCCGCCGGTGAAAATAAAAATTAAATTAAATTAAAATTAATTGATATAGCGGCAGAAATTTCCGTCGCTAGAATAAAAGTCAATTAAAATAAATTAATTTCAGTAACGGAAATTTCCGTCGCTGATAATGAAATAAATTAAAAAAAATAATTTAAAATATCAATTAACCAAAAATTTTTGTACCTGATATAACAATTCAATTTATAAAACTAAAACTATAAAACTAAAAACCAAATATCAGCGTACCAAACTAAACTAAATATCACCGTACCAAATCGGGAGGGAGAGGGGGGAGAGGGGGGAGAGGGTGGGGGAGGGGGGGAGGGGCTCCCGCGGGTACCAAATATCACAAATGTTTAAAAACAAGTATAAAATAGTACCAATCAGCGTACCAAACTAAAAACCAAAATCAACGTACCAAATCGGGAGGGGGGAGAGGGGAGGAGGGGGCCGGGGCTCCCGCGGGTACCAAATATGACAAATGTTATTACAAACAAGTCTAAAATAGTAATTATATGGTATAGGGTTTAGGATTTATGGGTTAGGGTTTAGGGGTTAGGGTTTAGGGTTTAGGGGTTAAGGGTTAGGGTTTAGGGTATATATATAGTATAGGGTATTGGGTATATAGTACGTATATGGTATAGGGTTTAGGGTTTAGGGGTTAGGGTTTAAGGTTTAGGGGTTAGGGGTTAGGGTTTAGGGGTTAGGGTTTAGGGTTTAGGGTTTAGGGGTTAGGGTTTAAGATTTAGGGGTTAGGGTTTAGGGTTTATGGTGTAGGTTTTGGGTTTAGGGGTTAGGGTTTAGGGTTTAGGGATTAGGGGTTAGGGGTTAGGGTATATATATAGTATAGGGTATAGGGTATATAGTACGTATATGGTATAGGGTTTAGGGGTTAGGGTTTAGGGTTTAGGGGTTAGGGGTTTAGGGGTTAGGGTTTAGGATTTAGGGGTTAGGGTTTAGGGTTTATGGTGTAGGGTTTAGGGTTTAGGGTTTAGGGGTTAGGGTTTAGGGTTTAGGGTATATATATAGTATAGGGTATAGGGTAGAACAAACATATATGGTATAGGTGAAATTACCCGATCTTTTTCGCGCGCGGGCGGGGGGCGCGGAAAAGGCGGTTGTCTTTCGCAGAGGGGTTGGTGTCTGAGACCTCGCTTCATGGGAAGGATTAAAATGAGGAGTCGCCACGCGGTTTTTGTATTTTGAGCTCAAACGTTGAGAAACGGCTATTGTGAAAAGGTGTCGTTTTTATTGGTAGCAAAAACTTAGGAAAAGGCTTTGAAAACGGGGGTCATTTTTATTGGCAGCAAAAACGAGTAAAAAGCTTTTTTTGTACCAGAGATTGTTAGGTTCGGAGGTCAAGTTACGTTTCGGGTAGAGTATTACGAGATCGCCCGAAACGCCTCGCATGACGAGTCTTTCTACCTTTCTCGAAATCGTGTGTGTGTGTGTGTGTCTTTTGAAATGGGGGCTTGAATGACAAGCTTAATATTGGTTTGAATGACAAACGTTGATTAGGTGACTTTTGAAAAGACGAGTGTTTGAATGACAAACGTCGGTTTGAGTTGAAAAGAGCGTTTGCGTGGCAAACGTCGATTTTGAGTTTGAAATGAGCGTTTGCGTGGCAAACGTCGATTTTGAGTTTGAAATGAGCGTTTGCGTGGCAAACGTCGATTTTGAGCCGTGCGAGTCATTGTTAACGATTTTTACGGGACAAATGCGTATTAAATGATTTTAAGTGTCAAATGGAAGCTTTGAGTTTGAAGATGAGCGTTCGGAGGCCGAACGTCATTTCGCGCGTTTTGAAAGAGAGTTCGAAGGACGAACTCCGGTTTTGAACCGGGCATTACATTGTTAACGATTTTTACGGGAAAAATGCATATTAAATGACATGCGATCAACGAATCGGGTTGCGACTCGGACTTTGAAAAGTAAATACTATCACGATCCAAACGGATCGGACTTGTAAATGACAGTATTTAAAGCAGTGTCAACGGAATCAAACGATCCGGATTCGTAAATGACGATCGACGAGGCCAAACGGCTCGGAATTGTAAATGACGATCAACGAGGCCAAACGGCTCGGAATTGTAAATGACGATCAACGAGGCCAAACGGCTCGGAATTGTAAATGACGATCAACGAGGCCAAACGGCTCGGAATTGTAAATGGCGATCAACGGATCGATCGATCCGGAATGGTAAATGACATAAAAAGTAAACGGAACGGGGTCGGAACGCCGTTTTAACCCGTGATTACTTCTCTTACGGAAAGAAGAGGATCGAGGGGCTAAAACGTATCGGACCCCGTTAGACAGAGGCGTCTACATTTCGATAACGACGTTCGAAATGGTTATAGCGACTGGCGCGTAAACCGAGACGGCACGGGAGATTTAGAGAGAGGAGTTATACCTATGGCTAGGGTCGACTCCTTTGGCTCGGGAGGTGTGTACGGGACACGGAAAGTGATTCGAAAGGTTTTTTCGAAGTTGAAAGGGGCGTATTTGACCGAAATACGAAGATTTCACGCGAATCGAGACAGAACGGGAGCTCGGAAGGGGTGAAAACAGCTTAGGCCGTGGGGGGTGAGTTTTTTGGAGTAAAATTTTCTGTCCATTTGGCTTTGACAGCCATTTCTATTTATAGGTGAAATTTGCAGTAGGAGTCCGGAAGGACTTGGCCTGAATCCAGGGGGTTTTGTGGTATTTTGAGAATTTGAAGGACTTGCAGCAATTTGAAAATGTGCACAGTGAGTCCGTAGGACTTGGCTTGCAAACCAGGGCATTTTGGTCTTTTCCCTTTGAATTTGATTGAAGGGTGACTAGAGGGAGGTGGCATGGCTGCCACGTGCCCCTACGAGTCACCCGGCTTTATGGGAATTTGTTCCCGGTCTCGGTTTTGTCCGTTTTTAAAATAACGGTCCAGGAAATGTCCGAAACGCCCGGAAAGTGCCGGAAAATGCGTTTTTCGGGAAAGCCGTGCTTTTACGTGTGATGACACGTGTTAAGTACGGTTCGGCGTCGAGATGCACGGGCGATCCGGGATGTCTCGTTGGCACAGCAACGGGAGTTTAACGAGTTAGGTTAACTGGGAGCGGGCCGGTTAACGGATTTCGGTTAACTTTCGACGGATTTGGACGATCCGGGATTTGGGTACTTACAGTTAGCCCCTCGGCGACGTCACTTTCGAAGGAGGTGGGGTCGTTGAAAAGATAAGGATCCAAATCGGGATGCCTTACTTTGAAAGAGACACAGGCGGTCAGTGGTGGACCCTTAGCGAAAAGGATTCCTACGTATCCCGAGCGGGAATCAAGCCGATCGTAGTTCGAAAAGCGGGGCAAGGGCCACGCGTACGGGGACCTTGACCTGAGCGAGACTGTTAGGAGGCGTCTAAACCTGGATGAGACCATTCGCGCGGGTACCTGCACCGGAATGGAGACCGCTGGGAGGCGTGGTTTCGAACCTCGGGACTTCTGAAACCTTCGAGGGCGTGTGGCGCCTCAAGCCGGAGTTGCGATGCCGACGGGCGTTCGTGCCTTAGTGCCTTGGGCTTATTGTCTGTTGCCAAGTTTTATCCCGGCTGGGATGAGCAATCGGGCTTACGACTGGCGGCCGGGGAGATGAATGTTCACTTGTTGAAGTGAAAAGGTGTTCGGGCTTACGAGGATGGCCGAAGAGGGATTGTTGCAAGGCGTTCGTGCCTTGGGGTTCGGGCTTATTGCTGTTGCCGGTTTTATCCTGCTGGGGATGAGCGTTCGGGCTTACCTGGATGGTCGAAGAGGGATTGTTGCAAGGCGTTCGTGCCTTGGGGTTCGGGCTTATTGCTGTTGCCGGCGAGGTGAACAGCGAAGGTCTCGATAGGAGAGTGGAGGTCGGACCGCGAAGGTCGGGATTGACTGGGAATCGGACCGTGAAAGGTCGCGATTAAGGATTGAAATCGGACCGTGAAAGGTCGCGATTAAGGATTGGAATCGGACCGTGAAAGGTCGCGGTTAAGGATTGGAATCGAACCGTGAAAGGTCGCGATTGAGGATTGAAAATCGGACCGTGAAAGGTCGCGATTGAGGATTTGAGATCGGACCGTGAAAGGTCGCGATTGAGACTTTGAGATCGGACCGTGAAAGGTCGCGATTGAGACTTTGAGATCGGACCGTGAAAGGTCGCGATTAAGGATTGAAATCGGACCGTGAAAGGTCGCGATTGAGAGTTGAAATCGGACCGTGAAAGGTCGCGATTGAGAATTGAAATCGGACCGTGAAAGGTCGCGATTAAGGATTGGAGATCGGACCGTGAAAGGTCGCGATTGAGAATTGAAATCGGACCGTGAAAGGTCGCGGTTAAGGATTTGAGATCGGACCGTGAAAGGTCGCGATTGAGAATTGAAATCGGACCGTGAAAGGTCGCGATTAAGGATTGGGATCGGACCGTGAAAGGTCGCGTTTGAGGATTTAATGGTGAAGACCATTATTAAATTTTAACGTCAGGAGACGGAATAGTAACTGGAATGTCCGGAGACATGATTGAACGTTTGAATGTCAAACGTCAACTGGACTGAATTTAACGTCAGGAGACGAGCGTTAGTGAGAACTAACTTTGATTTATCCTCGGGGGATAGGGTGTTAGAAATGTCTAACTGGGGGAAATTTTACACTTTTGGGAGGCCAAAAGTGGTAAAATTGGAATTGCATAAAGCTGAGGGGCAAAAGGGGCAAAAATTTTCTGGTGCGGTAAGAGTCCCAGGTCGGACTTTTGCGAATTTCCGAGAATCCTTTTTAATGCCGAAATTTGGGAAGGAAAGAGGCCATTTTCTTCCATTGTTGCCGGCGAGAGAGGAGAGAAAGGAGAGAAAAATCCAACCCAAATTGCAAGGTTTGCTCGAATTTGTGAGGGAAATTTGCTATGGAGGGTGAAGGAGGACCAATGGCTCGCCACGGAAGGACCGATGACGAAAGAACTCGATTGGTTCGGACCATTTGAACCACTACTCTTCCATTGAATCCGGCGGAGTTTTATCCGGCGAGGGATAGACACAACTCCAAGGGAGGGATCGAAAGACAAGTAAGCTTCCTACAAATTTCATTAATTTTAAGAATGTGCATTCTTTAAATGTTAGAAATTTGTTAGGAATGAACTTAGGGATTTTGGTGCCCGATTTGGGGCTTTTGACTTTGCTATGAATCGTTGTCGAAATTGACTAGGATGTAGTTCAATTGACATCATGGGTAGATGACATAAAAATTTTGGTTGCAAAATTCCATGTCTAGATGTATTTTCCAAAATTAAAGTAGCTTTAATTCGGGACGGAGTTTTCGAAATGTTTTGAAAGTTCCGGATTCGACGGAGTTTTCGAAATGTTTTGAAAGTTCCGGATTCGACGGAGTTTTCGAAAGATTTTGAATATACGTAGGAAATGAATGAGAACCGTATCTGCATTGCATCCTTTTGACATGCGTTGGTGCATTTCTGTTGACGTTGCTTCTGTCTTGTTTGTCTGCAGGGGACAGGGACGGTTAGTACTCATAACCAGAAGAGTCTGGTGCCTTGAGGCTGCAGCATTGTGGGGCATTATCCCTGACGTGGCTCGAGAGGGAGAGAGGAGTCCGCGGCAGCCTAGTGCTTGACTCCTGGGTTGGTTGGGTTATCGATCTTGTAGGCCGCGGTGATACGCCGAGGGGCAGGTCCATGTATGTCGCGCTAAGCGAGTACTGGTGGGATACGACCCACACTTTCCATTTCAGATGGGGGGGAGGCGACGGTGACTCCCACGGTTTTTGCCGCTATCACTGGGTTGCCGACTCTATGGCAACACGCCGGTGTGGGTTGATGGTTACACCCCTGAGCAGCTTGTCCGGGCTGCTAGGTTTTGATATTACCGATGCCAGGGCTTAGGCATTCGGCACAGGCCGATGGAGAGGCATTTGGGAGGCAGCGGTGTCGCCGATTATCCGGGCCGGGTCCTTGAGGATGACCGCGTGAGCGTCCGGCTCGAAGGTTCCTTTGGTTTCTTGCGTCAGCCGACTTTGTTCCCGACTTCCGACACGTCTTGTCACTTCCCTCGCTCGGGTCGCCTGCAGACTTGGATGCCGTGAGGGGGTTCGCGTGGGGAGGCCTGACCGGCCGAGCTCTACCATTCCTTGGAGACAAAAGCTCCTCGCGAAAGGAGAGGAGCACTCATTTAGCTACTTCACGCCCGTCTTGATGTAATTTTACGTGCTTTTTCTCTTCCTTGCCTCTTTTATGTACTCGTATGTATCTCGCTTTCAGAAGCCGACATAACTTTCCATTCTCTCTCGCGTGTCCGGGTACTTTACGAGGTGTTCAAATCACAGCTTGGGACATCAAGGAGCCGTACTGTCCCCTGCTCCCCGCGCCACGCTGGCTCGGCGTAAGAAGGCGAAGAGGGCTGGTCTCTTCGAGAGTCAGGCACTCGAGCGTCATACGAGGAGATATCTCCGGCGCCGAACTCCGGAGTTCTCTGAGAGGATCCACTGACTCCGGTGGAGTAGGTTCGATCATGTCGCGGTGCGGATTGCCGCCGAGACTACACGGCGGCGGAAGCTCCTGGTGCGACTTCACTGTGACGCCATGTATTTGGGGGAGAGGGTGACTCGTCAAAGATAGGCAGGGTCTCTTCCCTCGGTGCCGGTGGATCCTCCTTTGTACATGCGGCATCCCAGGAGATGCCGATTGATGAGCCGGAGGGGTACCTACAGTGGCGTGTACTACACCGAAGTACATCATAGCGGGGCCGCCTATGATGTTTTCTTGAGGATGAGGCCGATGAGCCCGCAGTACAAGATAGAGAGGGCGAGGTCCCCGGAGGTCCTCGAGATTTTCCGGTCCCGCGAGCTAGGCTAGCGTACGAGGGGCCGGACGGTTCGCGTAGGCGACTTGTGATCCCGCTCCGCCGAGCCAGAGACCACGATACAGGCGGACCCCAATGCTTCGGTGAGCACCTTTTTGATTTTCTCGCATTTGAGCAAGTAGCATTCTCGCATGATGCATCTGTACTTTCGCTTGCTTTCTGATGACTTTCCCGGTTCGCAGGTATCCGGCCGTACGGAATGAAGCCACGAGGCCGGCGGACGGTGGTCCGCCACGCCAGGAGGCTCGTGGAGTTCATGCGGTGCGCTCCCTGAGGAGCGTGGACGTCCGTGATCGGGGGCCATCTAGGCCGAGAGATTCGCCCGCTCCCACGCGGTGGGGAGGACTTTACACAGGGGTTTGCGCCGCGGCGGAACGGCCGGATTTGGAGCTCCTTCTTCGCGCACTCGGGCGCGAGAGGGGGAGTCCTCGAGTTCGCGTACTCTCGAGGAGGCCCTTTCGCCTATTCCCTACCGGGAGGAGTTCGGCGAGTTCTGCTTTGCGACGGATCCTAGCGCGGAGCAAGACGCCGAGTGTACGGATGACGAGCAGTGACTCAGCAGTAGTCCCCTTTTTACCGCTTTCTTTTCTTTATCGCTTTGTTTAGACAAAATGTATGTATTTGTCAGAACAAATTTTGATTTGAACCGTATTTGCAAAAAGGCGCCGCTGGGCGGAACTCCGTACTTCGCATATTTATTCTATGATCACCTTCTGTTATTTTCGGCAAATAAGCAAATAGGTTAATCAAAAAAATAAATAAAAAGAGAAATGCATTAAAAATTGAACGCCTGGTCAAAAATTAAGCATGTATGCACTAATTTTTAATTATTTGCACTGGCTTATTGCACGAGCCCTGGCTAAGGGATATTGACATTGGTTGAATGAAATCGTATGTGCACGCAGATTTCATAGGAGTGAACAGGGCATGGTTTGGAAATGTTTCCAATTTTAAGGGCAAACTGGCTGCAGAGTTGACCAAGTCAATCGGCAGAGGAGTCCTACGACTAGAACCGAATTTCCAGATTCTTTAAATTGCGCCAAACTTTGCAATTTGGTGAGAACCGCGCATTGCTTTGTTCATCCCTGGGCTGAATTCTTTTCCCTTTCTTAAGGTTTTCTTCACCTTCGACATGGCTCCCTTTCCCAAGTTATCGTCTCTGATGCAAAGAGCGATATTTGGACAACTTTCGCCGTGGGTACTAACCACACGAGGCGTAACAAAAGGTTTTTCGAAGGCTGTTCACATGGGATTAAATCTGCTTTGGGCTTTGAAGGAGCCTCATGCCAGATTGGGATCTTTGAGAGCCGCGTCTCTGCCTCCGGGGACGACGGAGGAATGTGTACAGCCTCTTTCGTACAACGAAATCACTCCTACGTTTGAAGATTTCCGCCATTCTCGGGAGGACCCGAGACTTAACAGCCTAGTTCTTCCGTATGCCGGTGGCATGGCCACCGTTGAGAAGCTAGTGTCTTTGTTGGGTATCTCTACTCGAGAAGCATACTGATGCCGATACAGATACCGATTACGTTGACATTTCGGGACCGCCCGAAAGATTTGCCTGAGCCGAGGGGAGCGTCTTTCGTGGGACGCGTTTGCTCAGGCGCGATTGCTACTTGTTCACATTCACGTCTCTCGGCGTGTGCCATCACAAACACCTGACCTCGGTGAGGCAAGGCCGGAGTGGGGGAGACATCGTGCCATTGGTCTTGGGCGAGACGTCTCGGGCATAGGCCGGATGGCGACCGGTAGCCGACATGCGGGGAGGGAGTCCCGCTATGCCGACCATGTGGTCGAGGGAGCAGGCCGCAGATGATGCCCGAGGTGCCAATGTCTTGTGACGCTGGGTCTTTCTCGCGACGTCCTTCTCGGTGATGTGGGCAATCAGCCGAGCCGGAGCCTCGGGATGGCCGACTTTGCACGCATCACTTGCGATGGTGGGTTCCCCATTGGAAGTTACGTACTTTGTAGGACCGCTCAGAGGGTCCGTTGATCGTCGTGAGCGCCGGGCTGCCTCGCACGTCTTTTCTATATTCCATCATTGGTTCTCATGCGCAAGACGGGCCGGAGCAGATGCCACCGATCGATCCGAGTTATGCCGCTACCTTTGGAGGTGGGACCTTTGCGGATGGAGGATCCTTCGACGCTATTGCCGATCACCCGTGGTGGCAATACACGTCCTTTCCCGCCAGGTTCTCTTTCACCGGAGAGAGGGCACCGTTTGGCCGACGCAAAGATCCGAACCGGTACGAAGAGTGTATGGGGAGACACAGATGGCTATCTTGTGGAGACGGAGTAAGCTGGGTGCCGATCACCCGGGACGCTCGACCTCGAGGAGGACGCGAGTGGCTAACCCCTGGAATCGTATCTGCGATGCCACGGCCGATTATGTGGCAAGTGCCGATCGGAGGCCAATCAAAGCACTATGATGATGGCTCGAAGCGAGGCGGCTCGAGACAGCTAGAGAAAGGATCAAGCGTTGGATGCCCACAAAGCTTGACGGAGGCGTCGGGAAGAGTCCCCGAGCCGTAGAAGGCCTACCGAATATTTCCCGCGAAGGTGAAGAACACTCGCCGGGGAAAAGCGGAAGGGGAAGAAGGATGAAGGACCTAGTACGGGAAACTAGGTTGACCTTGCCGTCCCGTAGTATCCACCCATTGTCATTGCGTACACATTAATTGATTAATGTTTTATTGTAGTTTTGCTAGCGTGTAGCGAGTCAAGAGTTGACCGTGCTTCGAACTCATCAAAGAATGTTTTAACCGTTATGAATTTGTAGGTTAAATGAAAAGAGTTTTTCGAAACACAAGCAATTGATGCTTATTGTATTTTTTTGTTTTTTAGACCGAACCAAAGATGGCCGCCACGTTCCCTCTTACAATTGGACTAAGGGGCTCAGTCACCGTAGTTCGACACTTTAGGTGAATTTGAGAAAAACAAAGACAAAAGAAGTGCGACTCGTTTTTACCCGGATCATTAGCGGGAATGTATCCAATGGGTATTACTCTTTAGCACTTTAATTTACTCGAGGGGACGGTGTATGGGGAAGGAGAGTTGACTCGTGCTCTTCCTCAAACGAAGTATTCATGAGCTTGCTTCCGTTCACTGGGTTAACGAAAGGGTTTCCGTCCAAATCTCGCTAGCTTCATGGCTCCTCCTGAGAAGATTCTTTGTACCACGAACGGTCCTATCCAGTAGGCTCCCACTTTCCGAGGGGATTGGTCCGCGTAGGAGGCTTTTCCTTTAGCACCAAGTCGCCTTCTCGATGTCTCGGATCTGACTTTCTTGTCGAATGCTCGTGCCATCTCCGCTCCGGTAGGCTCGAGTGTGTTCCATGGCTTTCAATCTCGCGCTCGTCGAGTAGAGCAAGTTCGTCGTGACGGCTCGTAGCCATTCGACTTCATTGATCCCGTTTTCCAAGAGGACTCCTGAGGGATGGAATTTCCAATTCCACTGTAACATCGCTTCCATTCCGTAGGTAAGTGCGAACGGAGTCTCCCCCGTGGCGGTTCTCGACCGATGTTCGATCCCCGCAGGGCTAGATGTAGCTTTTCGCCGCCTCCCGACCTCTCGGTGGTCATCTTTCCGATTATCATGGCGAGAGTCTTGTTGGCCGCCTCTACCGCACCATTGGTTTGTGGTCCGTAAGGAGAAGACCCGTGACGTGTGACTCGAATTCGGCCGCAGTTGGTCACAATCTCCTTCGAAGTGAGTCCCATTGTCTGAGATGATCTCGTTGGGCACTCCGTATCGGCACATGATGTTCTCTGATGAACTCGGCCACCTTCTTAGAATTCGCACTCGTGACGATCCGGCTTCTACCCATTTGGTGAAGTAGTCGATCGCGACTAAAATGAACTCGTGACCATTGCTCCCGGGAGGAGTGATCTTGCCGATGACGTCGATTCCCCATGTGGCGAAAGGCCATGGCGTAGTCATGCAATAGAGTTCGTGAGGAGGGATGTGATTGAGGTTGGAGAACCGTTGACATTTGTCGCAGCCTTCGCACGAACTGGATGCACTCGCTTCCATTGATATCCAATAGTATCCCATACGGAGAATGATCTCGTGTCAATGCTCTGGCGTTCATGTGCGGACCGCAGTTCCGTTGTGAACTTCGTTCATTAGCTCGCCGGCTTTTTCTTTGTTTACACACCGAAGGAGCGGCCCTTGGTGGCGCTTCTTGTACAACATACCCCTTAATGACGAAATGGGATGCCGTGCGTTTTAATGCCATCATGTTTTTGGCTTTGATCCCTTCTTTGTATTTTCCATCTTCACTTGTGAAGGAAGCTTCTCCGCTTTGGAGGTACCGGTAAATTTGATTGTACTGTGGTTCGCCGATCGTTTCTTTTTCTTTTTTCGATCTCACAAAGAATAGGCGGGTGTTTCCCGTCCGCCTATTCTCGAGGGGTTTTACCGCTTTCCCTTCGGGAATTTCGACAAGAGAGGCGAGGGCTGCCTGTGGCGTCTCGCGGCGGTTCGTCTCTTGGCAAACAGTGAAAAGAGATGTCCTTGAACCGAGCAATGAGTTCCTCCATGTACGCGTGGTACTTCAAGGCCGAATCTACCGTCTTCCATTTGTTGGATACTTGATTGATGATCACGCCGAGTCTCCATATACATCCAAACTCTAAGATGTTGCGCCGAGGGCGGCTTCCAAACTCGCCGCACAAGCTTCATATTCTCGCCGCATTGTTGGTTGCTTCAAAATTCAAATTGATGGCTATGGGAGTATGCTCTGTCCTTGGGATCGACAAGGAGCATTCCAATGCCATTCCCCTTCTTGTTGGCCGCCCCATCGAAGAAGAGTTGCTGCCGGTTTGCGCCGTCAAGTGAAAAGATTCCGTCGTCCGGAAATTGCGGATCGTGACCCTTAGGTTCACTGCCGGGAAGTCGGCAAGCCGATCTCGCCATTACTCGCCCTTTGTTGATTTTCTCGACCATGTACTTGATGTCGAACTCAGCCAGAAGAATGACCACTGCTAGCCGCATTGACAGGGACGGCTTGTCAAAGAGATATCTGACGGGGTCCACTTTGGAGACCAGAGTACCGAATGCGACCGCATGTAGTGTTTCAGCTTCCCGACTACCCATACCAAGGCGGTACAAGTTTTCTCCGATGCCGAGTAGCTGAGTTCACTTCCCTGAAGCTTTCGGCTTACGAAGTAGATTGCATACTCAACCTTGGAATCTTTCTGCTCTTGTGCGCATTGCTCCGATTGACGTGTCATCGTCGATACAGTGAGTAGCGGCTTGTCTTCATGTGGCGGGCAATGCACTGGGGGATTAACCAAGTAGGTCTTGATCTTCTCGAAAGCCGTTTTGGCACTGAGTCCCATTTGATGTCGGCATTCTTTTTCATCGCTTGAACATGGGCTCGCAGAGAGATGTCAACTGTTGATGAAGCGACCGATGTATCAAGTCTTCCCATGAAGCTCTTTACTTCGTCGTGGTTTGAGGCGGCTTCATGTCGATGATGGCCTTGATTTTCCGGGATCGGCTTCGATACCTCTTTTCTCAGAACTACGTACCCCAATACCTTGCCGCTTGACGCCGAAGGTGCACTTTGCCTGTTCAACCTCACGGAGTGTTTTCTCGAGTCTCGTTGAAGAACTTCCTCGATCCGTCATGTGCCGCATGTCCGATCCCTTGAGTGGATGATCATGTCGTCGACATATACTTCGATTTCTTTGTGAATCATGTCACGGAAGAGGGTCATATGCTGCAGCTCACCGCCGGTAAGTAGCCCCGCCGTTCTCAGCACTCGAACTGGCACGACTGGGCAGTAATAGCATGTCCCCCATGGAGTGGTAGGCGCGTCTTGGCCTCGATCCTCCTCGGACATCTTGATCTCGGGTTGTATCTGGCCAACCCGTCCACGAAGGACTTTACTTCAAATTTGCCGTGGTGTCGACCAAAGATGTCGATGTTAGGCAAGTGGGAAATCATCTTTAGGGCCGGCCTTGTTGAGATCCCGGAAATCTACGCAAAGATCCGACCTTTCCGTTGGCCTTGGTGACCGTCACGATGTTGGAGAGCCAAGTCGGGTACTCAATCACTCCGATGAAACCAACTCGGAGCATTTTCTCAATTTCTTCTTTAACTTGCAAGGACCACTCGCTTGATCTTGCGCAGCCTTCGTTTGATGTGCTTGGATTCGGGATCCAGTGGAATTCTCGTGCTCCACGATTGAGGGATCGAGTCCCGGCATGTCCCGATATGACGACTGTGCGAACACGTCAACATACTCCCTGAGGAGGCTTATCGTGTGGCTTCTTTTTCTCGCACGGCGAAGAAACCGCCCACTTGTGTCTCTTTAGGCTCTCGCACCGACCCTGTGTTCACTTTGGTCATAACCTCTTCTGCAGCTGGGCCCGGTTGTCCTCTTGGTCAACTACACGCTCGAGAACTTCTTAATGTATTGTTCGTTTAATGTGTCTCGCTTCTTTATCAATTGAATTATTAACGTCTTTTAAGTTGTTTGTTAACTTATCGCTTGTTAAAGTGGCAATGAGAGGATACTCCGAAAGGTCGACTTTTCATTAAACAAGAACGGGAATACATGATTGGCTACAACATTATAGTCCTCCGGCGTAAGGCCGTTGGATGACTCGAGGACTCGGACTCGACAAGGACCGACTCGCAGGGTTTGAGACCGGGTTTAGGGAGATGTGGGTGCGGGCCCGCCTTGTCTTCCAATTCCCGCCCGGCTTGCCCTCGTCCGGTGAAAGTTACCCAATTCTTCAGCTGGCATTGCCGGATGCTTGATAAGGGTGCGGGATCGAGAGGCTTGGCTCCCGCCGTCCCTATCATGGCGATCATGCCGTTGTCGGAGCCCCGCCGATCAAGTTGGGCAACTCCATGACTTCTTCAAACAGACTCGTAGAGCCGGTCCACCGAGAGCCGTCTTCTATGAATTCCGGTTCCTTCGCTTTGGACTTACCGTCTCGAATGTGGCCTCTGGCGGCTGATCCGAACAACTTGTTTCCCATGGAGAGTACCCCGAGTTGCTCCTCCAAGTCTGGGATTCCCTTGAATGTGTACTCATGCCTGACCGTGGTGGCAGCTTGGTCCAGTAGAGCCGTGATGTCGAGGAACGCTCCTTATCTGGATTAGCTTGAGTCCTCTCAAACGCTGAGGTCCCGTGCTAGCCGTTCCATTCTTCCCGTAGTCTTGGTGCCGACTATCCTCGCTTCTTTCTCATCTTCATCAGCTTCCACCGTCGGTCCCCTCGCCCGCTGTCTGCTGCCGCCGTCGGTCCCCTCAGCTGCCGTTCCTCTGTCCCCCTCCCCCGCTCGTCTGCTCCTCCCTGTGAAGTAATGAGCGAGGTCAAAGCCGTAAGGTCTGGAGATTGGGTGTGCCGTCTGAGGTTCCCTTGCGGGCCGCCGCCTTGGTGCGGGCGAGCCTTTTGTCTTCCTTGATGTCGCCCGGTGTTGGCACGTAGCCAAGCCCCCGGACCGTGGTGTGGTCCTTGACTTCAATAACTTGGTGTCGGGCCTTGCAGCCTTGCCGAGCCCCACCCCGGGATGAAGTTCATGAGTTTCATCATCCTCATGGCGGAGGAATCGATCGTGAGACAAAGTGGAAGGTCCACGTTGCATATTTGGATCTTGGAGGTCTCCAGAGCGAATCCAGCTAATGGCATGTCGTCATTATGCTTGATTTCCAACACCGGAATGTCGTTGGTGCCGGGTCCCCTATGGTGACACTGTCGCCGTAGACCGTGGTTAGCTCGTTGCCTTGCATGAACTTGAGGCACCGGTGAAGGGTGGATGCCACGCCATTGATTTGATGCAGCCAGGACGCCCTGATGGCCGTGTGAAAGTGATTGGAATGTCCAACACTTGGAATTCGGCGGGGATCACCCGCTCCGAACCGTATGTTGAGAGTAGCAACCCCGAGAACTCACACGGGAAGTAGAGTCATAGGCCTCGACAGGTGGGATCGAAGGCTTAAGATCTCGTGGGCTTCGATGTCAAGGTGTCCATCATCTTCGGGCAAGACATTCATTCCTAACCTCCGTCTACCAACACGCTGGGAAGGCGACGCTCGTCCACTGGACCGTGATGTAGAGCGGCTCATTGTGATCGCCCCAAATTTTGGAAGGTCCAAATCAGAAGGTGATAATGTTGCCATAGTGGATGTTGCACGATCATTCAATGACTTCATCCTGGGGTCAAGGCCCACGGGGACCATGGTACGGGCCAGTGCTTTCCTCTAGCTTGAGCTTCGTGAGGATAAGAGGAGGCGAGCAGAGACCAAAGGGAAATGTTCGCCCGAGTCCGCTTGAGCCGAGCGAGGATCGGGTCCTCTTTCAAGGAATTTGCGTCTTCGGGCCGGCCGGATTGCAATTCTCGGCCCGCTCGGCTTTTTGGTGGCCTTAGGTGGTAATGCATGGATTTGACCCGATCGGTTAGGAACGCCGACATCGTTTGGTCCCTTCGAACAGCCGCTTCCGAAGTTGAGCCATAGTTAGAGGAGGATTCCTCGTAGCATAGGGCCATATGTCTTCCCTCAACTCATTGATTGTGGATGAATTCCCTGAGCTTCGGCACTTGACGGATTCCGTCCCTGTGATACCGGCTTGGATGCCTCTGCGGGAGGTAGCCTGGGCGCTTGACGCAGCTTGTTCGAATGTCGCTGCACAACAAAGGGTTGCCTCGAATCGAACCGTGCTGGCCGACCCTCCGGGGAGGTTGGAGAGTTCTCGGCTTAAGCGAACGGTCTCCTTGATCTCTTCACGGTATATCGCGTTCCTTTCCTTCTTGCCGAGCATACTCAGTGGCATTCTGAGTCGGGTCCGGCGATACTCGTGATTTGCTAGTTTTCCTCCACTCCGGGCCCAGATCAACCTTCTTGCAATGTGAGCTCGCGTCGAGAGTTAGTGCCTCGCGTTTCTTCCCATGTGAGAATAGCCTGCTTCTTTGAACCGCGTGCGGTGCCTAGGTAAACCTCCATCGGGGAGAGTTTTCTCCTCTCGCTTTATCTCGAGTGGCGGGTATGTCTGGAAGGTGAGTACACGGCTTCCCGAACATCGCCCATGTGACTCGGTTGCCGTCCCTGATCGCTTCGTAAACGAATGCCGTAGACCGTGGAATTTCCCCGAGTAGTTGCTCGAGACGAATTTCCATCCTCCTCGTTTTTAAATAGACCTTCCTCCCCGAGTTGGCCTTTCAATTTGAGTGCGGAAATGATCCGTTCCCATCCTCCCAGACCCTTGGGAGTCCGGTTTTGTTGACTTCATGCCCGGCTTGGAAGAGAATGGTTTCATCGTCTTCATCGTCGCTTTCATTGCAGAACTTGCTTTCCTCGGGAAGGTAAGCGCCGGGATTCGTTCCGCCGTGGTCGCTCCATCTCCTAGGTCATTGGGACCGTTGACCACCCTTGCCTCGGCGTGAGCAGGTCGATTTGAGAACAGACGGTAGTCGTGGAAGTTGCCATGAGCAAAACTCGAGGTCGAACCGGTCTAGAGTGGCCTCTAGCTTTCGTCCGAAGCCGCCCGTGACACTTTAAGGGCTTGGGTCCCCGTAGGTCTTTCGAGCTTGGTCTTCGTCCCAAAGACGACTTTCTTGAGCGGCTAGTTCCATGAGAGCTTTCCTTGCGAGACCTAGGCGCCTCCGTAGGCGCGCATCGTCCGGCTAGTGTCCGTAACCGTGATTACATTCAAATCGCCGAATGGCGGGAACACTTGGATTACATTGACGAAGGAAGCCTGACCGGGACATTCCATGCGCCTTCCTTAATCTCGATCACCAAGAAGTTTGCCCATATCTCGGTTTGATTGACCCCACGGGGTATTGAATTCTCGCAATGTTGACGGTCTCGTGATCTCGCTCGATCGCCAAGTCTATCAAAGCTAGCAAGCCGACCGGGCAGTGATGTCTCGAATCCTGGGGGCCGTGACGCCGCCGGGAGTAGAATCGAACCGGAGCATGTTGATGCCGAGGTGGTCATTTCCTATGCTCGGAAGCCGACTCGCCATGCGGGGAAGACTTTCGCGTATGTTTTCTGGGTGGCCGCAAGCGTTCCCGAGGTTGATCTCGACTTGTAGCAGGTGAGGAGCTTGGTCTCCTTCGCCGTTGCCCTTCGCCTCGCGCGCTTGAGGGTATAAGCTTGACCGACGGCACGGGCCGGTTGCCACCGGGCCGGTACTGGAAGTAGGGATGAGCTCGAGCTCGCTTGGCCAAAATGCCTCGTTTACCATGAGCAGTGCAAACATCGAGGGTGACCTTGGTGTTGCGTAATCCGATAACAAGGACGGGATCCTCGCTTCATCAGATATCTCGAATAGATGATATTGACGAAGTCGTCGTCCTTACTTGATCGAGGGATTCCTCGTCGCGTGAATCACGTGCTTCCAATTATCTGATAGCCGTCAGACCGGACATTGAGCTTGACAATTTCCATGGTATTGGAACCTTGGTCGTAGGTGACCCGATCGGAAGGAGTTCCGTCCTCAAAACCGAGCATGTGAATGCAGAGGTCTGCTATGCGGGTCCGGCGTCTTCGACTCCGAGAGTCCAGATTCATCGTCATCCGATCGCTCAATCCAGTGTGTAGGACGTATTGCCCTGGTTGCGTTGTTGGAGCAAACTAGGAAAACATCATGCTCTTCGTTGGAGAAGAGGGGTGCAATGGGTAGTTCCTCGTGGAGGACATCCCATACAACTTCCATGCATTCATCACGAGAATGACGGTGCTTGCTGACCTTTATCACAAAGATCTCTTCACTGCGGGGCCGAGAGTTTGTTTGGAGAATGCCGACGAATCTCCGATTGGAGACTGGGGGTTTATGTGCCCGCATCATGGCGATGTTCGCCGTTTCCTTCCAATCCGCCTCCAAATGTTGGAAACGACAGCTGAACTTGATGTATCGGACCGCCTGTGGTCCGCCCGCTCGAGTACGTTTACATAGTTGGCATCTCCGAACTCCCGAGGGATTCTCGATGAGATTTGCCCCGTAGTCCCTTGGTTGATTCGAAGGAGGTAACCCCGTGCCCGAGTGCGACACGCTTGGCTACTGCTCTCGGCCTTCGTTTCCTATGAGGAAACTATCCCCTGATGACTTCAAGATCTCCCCGCCGTTAATGAACTTAACGCACCGATGGAGAGTGGAAGCTATGGCTTTCATGTGGTGTAGCCAAGGGCGTCCCAAAAGAGCTTCGTGAACTCCTGATGGAATGTCCATCACGTGGAATTTTGCCGGGCACCATTCGGGGTTTCGAACCGTAGTTCCGTAGTCACTCGTCCCCTGTGATGGGACGAGACGAGTTGTCGTAGCCTCGATAGTCCGAGCCGATCGGAATCGTGGCTTTCATGGATGCGAGAGCTCGCATCATGCCGAGAGGGAGGACATTAACGGCTGACCCGTTATCTACCAATACTCCGGGAGTGATATGGTGTTGAAGTTTGAGAGTGATGTACAGTAGCTTCGTTGTGCCCCGAGGCGTCTCTCGGTAAGTCTTCGTCACGTAACGTGATCATGCCGCCATACAAACGGGAGTCGTAGATCTCTGTCTCTATCCGTAGAAGGAGAGTCATCCACCCATCCGTTTCCTCGTCTTCCTCTTGCGAGGTAAAGCCTTTCTCGGAACCTCGTGAGCGTGCTGAGGCCGCCCGTGGCGGTTGCCGCCTTGGTTAGCACATTGATCGAGTGCGATTGCTAAGCCGACCTTGATCTTCCTTTACCTGGTCCGAGCTCTAAGCCGGACAAATTGAATCTTGGCTGATCCCGCGGAGGGTTAGGCTTCTGACCGGGCAAGAAGATTACCAAGATCCGAGGTATTCCGGTGTCCTGTGGCCCGACTCGGTTTCAGCGGACTTTTCGGCTTTCCCACCCCCGTCTCGCTCTAAAGCCGCATGGCCTGGAGGCAAAGAGGACTGGCCGGGAGTACAAGACGTAGTAGTCGAACCTCCCTGAGGGTTCTCCAAGTGTACCTACACCGGTATCTCCGCCTTCGTATCTTTCTCTCGCTGCCGTTGAGAGGATTTCTTCTTTTGTTTTCTGAGGATTGCTCCTGACCTCGAGACTCGTACCTGTGCAAAGTGAGCGCCGCAAACATCGTAGCCGATGTGGACATTAGAGGAGGATCCAAACAAAGAGGCGGAGAAACCGGTTCTCGTGGCACTCTTCTTGGGCACCCACTCAATGGAATTCACGCCGTTATTGTTCTGGAAAGGGATTCCCGATCGTATTGGGCTCACCCACGGGGCGCTCTAACTTGCCTTCTTCTATCAAGTTCTCGGGATTTCGTATCGTAACCCCAAACAATTGTCGTGGTATGGCCGTGATACTCGATGGAAGGCGCAAGATTTGCTCTTGTCCGCATTGGCTACGGGAACTTTGGGTTTGTAATTGGCAACGGGCTTAAGGAGACCCTCCTTGATTAACCCTTCCAAAGATCTTGCTCAAAGGGCATGTCCAACTTGTCGAAGTGTACGACAGCCGCTTCGAGTAGAATTGTTGCTTTGTGGGACCGGGTTTCGTTACCCGACCGCTGTCCCCGATGGACGTAGCCGACGACGTATCTTCCTTTCACGGGGCCTGCAGGATTGAATGCAACCGCTGAGCGGTATCTCGTATGGCCGTGGCAAAGAGCCAACTTTTCCTTGAGATCCTTCTCGAACCGTGAGCCAGCATTGACCATGGCCCGAGATCCGGGAAGAAATTGTGACCGATGAGAGTTCGATGGACGGTCTTAAGCAGACTTCAAGATCCGCATCCGTTCGTCTCGGGAGAGCGGCTCCATGATCTCTGAGAGTTTCCACCTCCATCTCTTGTAGAATTCCCCAACACTTTCATCCGCTTCGCTCGCGGGTGATTAAGTCCTCGCGACTTGTTTCCCACTCTAAGTTGGATCTCGTACTGCTCCAGGAAGATGTTACCGATCCGTTCCTGTGTGCGGCGATCCGCAGCTTGACCCTCGAAACCATCGTAACGCCGAACTTTTGAGCGTATGCCGGAAGTGGTCGGCCATTTGCCGGGAGGGTTGCTCCTTTTGCTCTCATGCCGAGAACGTAGGTGTCGACGTGCGTTTGAGGACATTCGGTTCCATCGAATCGGTCCATCTCCCGCATTCTCGAACTTGGCAGGAGAGGCGTGACCATTCCCTGATCTCGTGGATTTGAGCGTTTCCTCGCTTGAGCCGCTCATGGTGGCTTTCGTGTCTTTCATCCGCTCGACCATCCAGCTAAGGTCGGGTCCAAGGGACTGTGAGGCTCGGCGCCGGTGCTACCACGTGAGCGGTAGCTGATTGGAGGTGGAAGGCTTGGTATATGAGAATATACGGGAGCCTTTTCTCGAACTCCGTATCGGGGTTTGTCCCCGGTGTTTAGTGGATTCGTGTATAGGCACCGGGACGAACCCGGAGGGTATTGAGGGATATTGGCATCCCGAGATGGTCCAGCCGGTGCGCCGGTGATATTGAGTGACGGGCGTAGCACCTGGCCGACCTAAATTGACAGACAGGGTTGCCCCCCGAGAGGTGGCAACATGGAGCCTAGGCCTACCGTTTCCTTGGTTGGAAGGCATCCCGTAAGTTGGCGGGGGAGGAACCCGATTGAAGGTTTGGTGAACTGGTTTTTGGGAATCGTCATCCTCGACTGTGACAAAAGTACCGTCTCGACCGGGGATAGCCGCTATACCACGCTCATTCGTAAGCCGTACCACGAAATTCTCGCCGATCTTCTTCGCCTCTTGTGAACCTCACAAGCCCGGATGGCTTCTTCCAATGTCATATCTCATACGGTGGCGGGGGTCCTTCCCCGTCACGATTTCTCACAGCTAGACATGTCGGAAATTCTGGCCGAGGGAACCGAGGGAACCGAAGAACCGTCTCGACGCCGCCGTTACCGTGATCCCGGCAAGGCGCTCGACCCGGAAATCCGAACCACTTTCTCGCTCGCCGCAGTGGAACGAAAGGAAGGGTTTAGGCTTCGAAAAGGGTATTTGGCTCAAGGTTTTCGGGCTTGTGCAATGTGCGCTACCGATTAAAGTTTACTTAAAGCACGTTTTCTCGTAGTCCTAATTGGTTGGAAAAGAGCGTGTCTTCTTTTTCGCAACTAATCCTAGAGCTCTAATCAGTGGATCTCGTCACTACGCTTATAAGCCCCTCGTTTCCATCAGAGATCATCTTTCTCAGACGGACTATCCCGAGCGAGGTCTCGATAAGGCAAGCGAGTTCCACCGACAAAGGAAAAAGTGAACTTAAGGCTAGCCGATCACGCAAACTTTCAACGTGTGTGACGTACGGGCCACTGGCCGAAGTCAACGTCCTTAAGTTAAGGCGGGATCGTGCCAAAATTTGGGCATGACCTCTCCCGACTCGCTTGTGCGAGAGACCTTAGCTTTTTAGCGTTGGCCAAGCTGTGGCCGGCACGATACATACGGCGAGGTTTGGTGACACGGCGTCACATTCAACCTTCTGCATATTTTTCTAAGCAGAGCTCCGCGTCAAAGTCAAGGCCGAAAAGCTCAAGACTTCGGGTCGGGAACGACCTTCGGTCTCAAACTCTCGAGCTTGACTCGAGCGGCCCGGCGTGAAAAACATACACTTAGGCTTTATGACACGAGCTAAGCCAAAACCAACCGGGTCTTGGACAAAGTGTGACACAAAGAGTGCATGGCTTACACGGCTAGGGATGGGATGTTTGGGACGACCCCGCGCGCCCCGAAAGGCATCTCGCGCAGCCAATCGGAGTGCAACCGATAAGGCCATCCCGGGTTAGGGGTCAGAGTGTGCAGCTGTACCGAGGCAGCAAGTGCACGTGAAGTGCGGTGTTCCGAGGCAAAGAAGCGCGCGTAGTGTGCGGTCACTAAAATTCTTTTTCCGAGTAAAACAGAGATTTTTCGTAATGTGTCTTAAAGAATTTATGATGCACAGCTCAAAAGACAAGAATGAAAATCAAACATGAATGGGGATGCACAAACATGGTAAGATTTTGAAAAGTTGACAATGTAATGCCTTTGAAACAAAACCGTTCGAGGTTTAAAGGAACTCACACACACGAAAACGAGGAAGGGTAAACGAAAGTTTGACCCACTAAGGCTTTTTAGAAAACATCGGTAGTTTTGAAAAAGTATCTTTTCCCCAATGTGAGTCGCCAACCGAAATTACCCGATCTTTTTGCGCGCGCGGCGGGGGCGCGGAAAGGCGTTGTCTTTCGCGAGGGGTTGGTGTCTCGAGACCTCGCTTCATGGGAAGGAACAAATGAGGAGTCGCCACGCGGTTTTTGTATTTTGAGCCCAAACGTTGAGAAACGGCTATTGTGAAAAGGTGTCGTTTTTATTGGTAGCAAAAACTTAGGAAAAGGCTTTGAAAAAGGGATCATTTTTATTGGCAAAAGAAAACGAGTAAAAAGCTTTTTGTACCGTAGATTGTTAGGTTCTGAGGTCAAGTTACGTTTCGGGTAGAGTATTACGAGATCGCCCGAAACGCCGCATGACGAGTCTTTCTACCTTTCTCGAAATCGTGTGTGTGTGTGTGTGTGTGTGTTTTGAAATGGGGGCTTGAATGACAAGCTTAATCTTGGTTTCAATGACAAACGTTGATTAGGTGACTTTTGAAAAGACGAGCGTTTGAATGACAAACGCCGGTGGCTTGCGTGGCAAACGAGTTGAAAATGAGCGTTTGCGTGGCAAACGTCGATTTTGAGTTTGAAATGAGCGCTTGCGTGGCAAACGTCGATTTTGAGTTTGAAATGAGCGTTTGCGTGGCAAACGTCGATTTTGAGCCGTGCGAAGTCATTGTTAACGATTTTTACGGGAAAATGCGTATTAAATGATTTTAAGTGTCAAATGGCGGCTTTGAGTTTGAAGATGAGCGTTCGGAGGCCGAACGTCATTTCGCGTTTTGAAAGAGAGTTCGACTGACGAACTCCGGTTTTCAACCGGCATTACATTGTTAACGATTTTTACGGGAAAATGCGTATTAAATGACATGCGATCAACGAATCGGGTTGCGACTGACTTTGAAAAGTAAATACTATCACGATCCAAACGGATCGGACTTGTAAATGACAAGATTTAAAGCGGTGTCAACGGAATCAAACGATCCGGATTCGTAAATGACGATCGACGAGGCCAAACGGCTCGGAATTGTAAATGACGATCAACGAGGCCAAACGGCTCTAATTGTAAATGACGATCAACGAGGCCAAACGGCTCGGAATTGTAAATGACGATCAACGAGGCCAAACGGCTCGGAATTGTAATGACGATCAACGGATCGATCGATCCGGAATGGTAAATGACATAAAAAGTAAATGAACGGGAAGTCGGAACGCCGTTTTAACCCGTGATTACTTCTCTTACGGAAAGAGAAGAGGATCGAGGGGCTAAAACGTATCGGACCCCTGCGTTAGACTGAGAGGCGTCTACATTTTGATAACGACGTTCGAAACTAAGTTATAGCGATCGGCGCGTAAACCGAGACTAACGGGAGATTTAGAGAGGGAGTTATACCTATGGCTGTGGTCGACTCCTTTGGCTCGGGAGGTGTGTACGGACACGCAAAGTGATTCGAAAGGTTGTTTCGAAGTTGTAAGGGTGCGTATTTGATCGAAATACGAAGATTTCACGCGAATCGAGACAAAACGGAGCTCCTGGAGGGGTGAAACCGCCTGGGACCGTGGGGTGGTGATTTTTGGGGTAAAATTTCTGTCCTTTAGCTTCTTGACAAAGAACTTCTATTTATAGGTGAAATTTGCGTAGGAGTCCTGGACGGACTTCGCCCGAATCCGTGGGGTTTTGTGGTATTTTGAGAATTTGAAGGACTTGGCCGGGCAATTTCGTAAAATGTGCACAGTGAGTCCGCCTGACTCGCTTGCAAACCAGGGGCATTTTGGTCTTTTCCCTTTGAATTTGATTGAAGGGTGACTAGAGGGAGGTGGCATGGCTGCCACGTGCCCTCCGAGTCACCACTTTATGGGAATTTGTTCCCCGGTCCCGGCTTTTGTCCGTTTTTTAAAATAACACCGAGAAATGTCCGAAACGCCCCGAAAAGTGCCTGAAAATGCGTTTTTGTGGAAAGCCGTGCTTTTACGTGTGATGACACGTGTTAAGTACGGTTC